>JAJOOH010008247.1:0-11330 GCA_029582605.1 Solanum gracilifrons | reverse complement strand
AGATTTTATGAATTGATGAGTTGTAGTAACGGAAAAATGTTGTTTTTTTGGGCTTTATTGATTTCAGTTAGTGACCTTTTCCGTTCTTCAATATAATATATATAATAATTAACAATTAATGTAATAACTTATAGACAATAAATTAGTATGATTAATTCTTTAATTAAAAAATAAGATAAAATAGAAAGAAAAAATGAGGAAAAATGAGGAAAAAGATAAATAGCAATGGAGGCCTTAGAGAGGTGCCACGTCACCTTTTTTACATTTGGCTTTATATTATATATAGATTGTTTTAGATTGAAATGTTTGATCAAGTACCGTAAGTTAAAAATGGCAAAACACGTCATCCCTTTTTACTTAGTGGCAACTGATAACCCCTTTTTGTTTTTATAAAGAAAAAGGTATTAAGTACCCCTAGATTATGACTAAAATCTCAAAGATATACATTAAATAAATTAAGGTCTTATTATCCCTTGAATTTATTTTTTTTGTAATTTTGTATACCTTTTTAGCTTACGTGGCATTCAAATATATCTCACGCGTCTCAATTGCGTGGAGTTACGGAGTGTGCTACGTAAGTCAAAAGGTATATAAAATTACAAAAAAATGAATTCAGAGGGATAATAAGACCTTAGTTTAATTAAAGATGTATTTTTTAAATTTCGATCATAGTCTAAAAGATACATGTGTCTTATCCCTTTTTATAACAAAAAAGATTTTTTAAAATTAAAATTTGCGTATTGTAGCCCCACGTTATTTTTTAGGAAGTTAATTTTATTTAAATTAATTAATTTTTAGTTGGTGGCAGCATGTTGCCATTTTTATTGGGAAGTGGATTTTTGTTCTTTTTTTTTTCCCTCTTTTCTCATATGCACGTTTACTTTTGATTGGTGAATAGTTATTCATAATGTAAACATTTATACTCCTTTTGTCCAATAATATTTGTTCACTATTGAATTTGCACATTTCTTAAGGAACTATAAATAGAAAGGTACTTTTACTATATCACCATTTGAATATAATAAATACAATGTCTTGAAAAATGTAAAGAGAAATGACTATAATTAATTATAAGGGTAAATCAGGAACTAAGTGTAAAATTATCCATTGATTTCATAAAGTGGACGAGTATTATTGAGCATCCCAAAATAATTTAGTGGACAACTATTATTGAACGGAGGAAGTCTCATTCTTCATCAATTCTTTTAAACAAAAGTTGATGTCATATCTTCTCCAGTAACTTTACATGCATTCTTTAAGAATAGTCCTCTGTTTTTCTTCACTTTAAATTATTGATAGTATATTGATTTCTAGTCGTGAATTTCTCTATTTGTGAGCCTATGTTTAATCCCTTTTTATTTTGTTGTTAAATTTTTTTCTTGGATTTTTAATTTTTCAAGTTGAAGGTTTATATATTTAGGTGAAAATTTAGGAGATAGTAATTGATTTTGGATATGGTTAAGAAAAATATTCTTAGGATTATTCCTAAAAAAGGAGATTCTGATTCTAATTTTGTTGATTCTCCATTCAAAACTTTAAATTTTAGCCATGCAAGTTCTTCGCGATATCCGATTCGTAGTATAAATCATTTTAAAGGTAAACAATGTGAATAAGTTGGTGTTGTTTATAAAAAACCATTAAGAAAAAAGAAGAAGATCGAATAAAAGAGTTATTTCAATTAAGGTTGCTAGAAGGTAAAGATTATAGAAAGTGATGATGAGGATGACGATGATGGTAGTTCTAAGGAAGAAAAGGCTCTGGTTTGTAATCGAAAGGAGACTGCCAAAAAAATTGTAAGAAAAAAGAAAAATGCTAAAATTGGTAAGGCAGTTCGAAGCCGAAAAGTTGTTGAAAGTGAGGTCGAAGATGTAGATGAAGGGAATTCATCTGATTAAAAGGTCGTGGTTGATAATCACGTTTTGAAGGTATTTTTGTGTTCATTATTATATTGAATTTTTTTTTTGGTCATGATTCATGAATAACCTGGGAAACCCTTGTACATAGCTCTATTTGTAAATTAGACCCTTGTACTCATGGTTTTGCCAATTGAACCCTTAAACTCATTAAAACACAATATTTTAAACCCCTTTCTCCTCCGATGTGTGTTTGTGCAGTACACACATTTACACATGGAATTTCAATTGACACTTGAAATTAAATGTTAAAAAAAAGTGAGAACCAAGTTCATGTCAAATAGGTAGAATTCTTACCTATTTAACTTGAATTGCACACTATAGGTTCACAAAAACACAACAAATCTTCACCACAAATTTGAATTAATAACATATATTTACAAAATTCATTTATTGTTCTTCAATCTTCCTCGAGCTTATCAATGAAGTTTTTTCAATTTTTCAATACTCACTATTTTGAAAAAACATTTGGGGGTCATTACATAAAGACGAAGAAGATGATGACAAATATGAAGATGTCGAACATGAAGAAGAAGAAGATGTAAGGGGGCGGGGTATGGTGGGTGGAACCAAAGAAGAAAAGGAGAGGAATGGGAAGAAGAAATTTGGTTGTGGGGGGATAAAGGCTGGGAAAGTGGAAAGAAGCTAATATTATACTCACTCATATTAAAATGCGTGGAATCACAAAATATTTTAACTCAACAATATTAATGTCACATGTGTTTGGTTAATGGTCAGAAGTATTGTGTTTCAGTGGGTTTAAAGGTTCAGTTGGCAAAATTGTAAATATAATAGTCCAACTTACAAACGAAATGATCATTCCACCAAAATAGTTAAGCATTCACTTTAAAGCATGCCTTGCAGATCATTCCACCAAAATAGTTAAGCATTCACTTTAAAGCATGGCAAAAAAAAAAATCATATTTATGTGATTTACTTTCCTTTTTAGTCAATCCAAAAAGAATAACGCATTTATATATTAAGTACTCCCTTTGTCCCAATTTATGTGACTTACTTTACTTTTTAATCTGTCCAAAAAAGAATGACATATTTCTATATTAAGTAACAATTTAACTATAAAATATCTATTTTACCCTTAATGAAATGATTTACAACCACACAAATTTCTATCATTCATTTTGGACTACAAGTTTTAAAAGTCTTCATTTTTTTCTTAAACTTCGTGCCGAATCAAACTACTTCAGGTAAAATGGGACGCAAGGAGTAACAATTTAACTTTAAAATATCTATTTTACCCTTAATAAAATGATTTATAGCCACACAAATTTCTATCATTCATTTTGAACCACAAGTTTTAAAAGTCTTTTTCTTTCTTAAACGCCGTGTCGAGTCAAACTACCTCACATAAAATGAGACGGAAGGAATACTAATTACGTCTAGTTCTCGTTTATAGGTAGGATGAGACCACGTAGAAAAACATGCAGTTTTCCAACACTTGTGATGATGAAGATGTTAAAAAACGCAATGGTACGAGTTGGATGATGAAGACCAGTACTGAATTGAACGGACATAACATAATTTTAGCACTCAATATTTATTTACACTAGATGGATTTTTAAAAAAATGATAACTTTGATAAAAAAGAATAATCAAAACGGGATAAGGCATTTGGAGATCAAAAGTGGGACAACAATTTAAATATCATTTGCAGTCACATAACTCTAGTATAATGGCCATCTTTCTTTCGTCTTTCCACCAAATGTCATAGTCCCATAAGTTTCGAAATCCGGTCTGCTATATTCGCTATAACAAATCCTGCAAATACCTGCAATCAACCAAGCCCAGAAATCAGAATCATGTTTTCCTGTGGATCAATTGATTAGTAATACATCCTTAAATATAGAAAGAAAATGAGTCAACTAGTCATTCAAGCGTTGGGAGGAAGTAATTATAAAAGAGAGATTCCAACTACGATATGGACAAGTTACTTTGTTTTTTATATTTTCCTGCTCCAGCTATAACAGGTAACCGCATTTTGGCTTTTCAATAAAACACAATCACACGATAGAACTCGAAACTTCAGTGCTGCAAACAAGTTTTCTTTTCAGCATTAATGGTGTTACCTGTGCTGAGCCAAGAATGTATATAGCAGAATAATGACGTCCATGAATCACCATGTCAGCCACCATTGCAAGTGGAATTGTGAGAGACATGCCGAGAGTTGCAACTAATGGAGTTGTCCAAACAACACACAGTGCCCTAAAGAGGAGGGAAGCAAGTTATGGGTACAGTTGATAACGCAGAGGTGAAGAGTATGTATGGCTGGTGGATAACTCATCTTTCATACCAAAAGTAATCCGAGAGAACACTTCCTACAAGTCCATTGGCTAAAACAACTTCATCCAATTTAGCAGAATGAGGTATTGTGAACTTGGGTTCAATCCCTAGCGCAGTCAATGGCCATACTGGACAAAAAAAATTCAAATGAAGTAGTTTATAAAGACATTAGAACTCAATAATATAAAGAATAATATCATTTGTTAATAATAATAATTTTCATATTGTGAATACATAGCTTTCTCTAATAAGATATTAAGAAGATGCATAATCGCACAATTGTATTCTTTATGAATGTAGTGGGGAAACTAATTATCAGGTCATTGATCCTACATGTCATCCGACATCTACTATTATGTATATACAACTTTAAGCAAGTAGGACACAAATAAAAAGGAGCAACTTTTAAGACATTAAGATCACCCCCGCCAGTGATAACTGAATCGTCAACTTAAAGTCTAAAACGACCAAGTAAATCCATAGATCTAGAGAAGAATGGTGAAAGAACACATAATGATCAGCTTCTATGAGTCATTTCAAACTCCTGAATAACTGTTTTGAACTTAACAAACCAGGCTCGTGGAGACTGTTTCAAACCATGGAATCACTGACGCAATAAAAAAACAAGACCACTGGACTCTCCTGGAACAACAAGCCTAGTGGTTGGTCCATATAAATTTTGCTAACAATAGGACCTTGGCCTAACCCCAAAAGCTGCTAGCTTCATGCTATGAAGATTGCCCAAAACCATATAAGGACCCATTCTGATGCACAACTAATGTGGGACCCCTCCCCTCACGCTTAGGACAAGACATGTGAAACGTGGATAATATTACATGGAGGCTCAACATGTATAAACCAAGAATTAGAATGGTTCTTGCTCTGATACCACATGAGAAAATAAGACATGGAAACATTGAGTGATAACTTAAAGTGGTGAAATAGGAAAGGATCAATCCAATAAATTCTAACTAATCCTAGTTGACGTACAATATCATTTAGATTTCTTAACAAGCTACATCTGAGATTTTGATACACTGAATATAATTTGTTAAAGAACTAATTTCCAAGTGAATGACATCAACAAACAAGAGACCAAAAGAGTGACATCCACTGCAATGAAGCCTGACCCTCTTTTGTGACCATGAGTCTTGCCTGATGCTGGCAATTGGAAAGTGAGGCCAAGGTTATTCTATTCTTGTACCCTAGCAAACCATCACTTATATGTAAACATCAATAATTTTCCATATCATGTCATATTTTATAGTGCTACAGAATAGCGTTAGATTTAGAAAAAAGTTCCCAACCTCAAATGTGTAAATAGGAGGATTGGTGAGCCCCCCAGTCACTAATAGCAAGTAAAAGGTGACCAAGCTAAGTTGGAGCCAAACTGACCAACATCGCATATTTATTATATAAGGGAAAGAGCCCAAATACGCCATCAAACTTTGAGAAAAAGGCTCATCTATGTCATCCGTTAAAAGTTTGGCTCATCTACGCCATTTCTGTTTGAGAGAAGGTTCATCCATGGATTATTTGTTAATGCAAAACAATTCCGGTTTTGCAAAATCTTTTTTTACACGTGGTCAATTATGACTCTGCCACAGTAATTAAATCATTTTTAAAAGGGAAAAGGCTCAAATATGCAATCGAACTTTGAGGAAAGGCTCATCTATGCCATCCGTTAAAAGTTTGGCTCATCTATGCCATTTCAGTTAACAAATAATGGCATGGGTGAGCCTTTTCTCAAGCGGAAATGGCATAGATGAGCCAAAATTTTAACGGATAGCATAGATGAGCCTCTTCTCAAAGTTCGATGGAACATTTTGAGTCTTTTCCCTTTATTAAAACTTTTAAGTACTATAGTGGGGAGTCTAATCTTTTAATCATTGTCAAATATTGTTAGCAATACATACAAGTTACAAAAGGAAAGAATATCCAGCATTTTGATGTTGAGCATCATACATTAAGCAAGTCAACTACAACTAGTCACCATTTAAATGGCAAAACCAATAGGTCAAAAAGAAGTATGGCTACAAACTTATCAATAGCTTTGGAGATAAATTGATCAACAAACTATGAAATTAATCAGCAAATCAACACTGACTTCATAAATTGCATTTGTCTAGATTTACCTACCAAAAGTCCTATATGACACATACTGTCGCCAGAAGATTTCAGGTTGAGTATGAGACTCTGTCCTATATTCTAACCTATCTAAGCATGGCTTGTCTGATAACAAAATGGCTTAAATTATATTTGTCTTTATCAGATTTTCATGAGATTACAGACGGACTATATTGGAGTCTTGTCGTATTGCAACTTTTCTAGTTTACAACCTTAAAGATGTTTTTTTTCCTCAACCTCAAACCTGAACTGGAAAACATGGAGAAAGAACTTATTTTCAGAAGACGGCAACAAAGCATTCCAAAAGTGCAAATGAAAGAGACTGCTTGTTATATATACAAATTAGAACTACTTAACATTAGGGCAAAAGGATCAAATCTTACCAAGCCACCACATGGTCACAAGGGTACACAACCCTATATACCCGAACAATTTTTGCATATCTACTCCTTTTCCTTCCTCACCAGCGACTTTTTTAAGAAGCACTGCAGATCATCAGGAGAAAACATTATCCACCTCATCATATTGTACAGCTAATACTTAGTATCAAGAATAATCCAGAAGAAGCCTAACCAGTGAACAACCCATACGACATTGCTGATAGAAGGCCAAAGAGGTCCCCAAGGAGAGAACGTTCACCACTTCTTTAAAATAAACAAAAAGTTTAACTATCAGTCAACACCCTGAAACACAGTTGAAAGGAACACCAATGAAAACAGCAGAGAATTTAGGATCCAAAGAAAATTGAAGATTGTATATAAAAAAGAAGATGCAGTTTTATGTCGTGATTGGAAATTAAAGGGATAGAAAGGTTGATGTCTCAAGTTCTTTACATCAAGGATAAACATATATATTTGTGCTTGCCATTACTTAGAAGTGGCGTATATGAGAATGTTGAGATGGATTGTGGACATACTAGGCGAGATAGGATTAGGAACAAAGATAGCTGGGACAAGGTGGAGTGGCTTCCTTTGTGTATAAGATTAGGGAAGCGAAGCTTAGATGGTTCGGGCATGTGAAGAGGGGATGTCTAGATGTCCTAGTGAGAAGATGTGAGAGATTGGATATGGTGGACCTGAGAAGAGGTAGAAGTAGGCCGAAGAGGTATTGGGGAGAGTGATTAGAAGGGACATGACACATTTGTTTCTTACCATGGACATGACCCTAGATAGAAAGATATGGAGATTGACGATTAAGGTAGAAGGCTAGTAGGTAGTCGCGCGTTGTCTAGTTTTCCTTATTAGTGGTACTAAAATTATTTCTCTCCTACTTTCTTAGACTTCGATTTTACGATTACCTATTGTTTCCTTTCTTTCGGTTATCGTATCATTTGTTGTTGCTGCTGAAATTCTCTATTGTATTTCATTTTCCTACTTGTTTGATATGTTTTACTTGAGTGAAGGGTCTATTGAAAACAGTTTGTATACCCTAATAAAGTAGGGGTAAGGTTGCGTACACACCATACCTCCCAGCCTATTTCACTGGGTATGTTGTTGTTGCTTGCCATTACTTAGAAACTCTAAGTACCCTATTAGAGTAAGGCATGCGGAACTAAACTGACTCATTCTTGTCTCTAGCAGTCAACTAACTAAGAGAAGTCCAGTAATTAGCCTACTTTGCACTACTTGAGGCCATTCATCAACTCATTTTTGGTTCCTATTCTAAGAGATCCTTGTGGCAGACGGCAGTGAAGATTGTTTTCAATGATCAAGGAAAAAGTGAAAAACAATGCCAATTTTCTAACACTCTTGATAGTTAAAAAATACAATGGAAATCCCTAATTTTCTTCCAATCCGTATCAGCAAACGTAGTATATGGAGTAAAACTAGGTATCGACAGGTGGACCCAAAATGAATTCAACACGGGGAAAATATCAGCTTGTGTAGAGAATGGATACGGGATAAGCATTTCCCCGAGAATAGCGATGATAGCTCTAGTATCGATAATGCTGGAAGCACCCGACTGAGGACATGACAATCGGGAAAAGAAGGATTGCGCGGCTGAGTATTTTTTCCCACACCTTTTACTAGTTCTCCTCCCCGGATTTAGCTCACCATCACACCCAGGTAGCATGCAACAATCTCCAAGTCGGACAGAAATCCGCGTTGAACCCAAGGTCAAATATTAGGTACGTGACATTATTCAAGTACTGTTCAGAAATACCGTTTTCCCTCGGGTATAAAGTAGCCTTTTTGTATTAGTATCCATAAGTTTATGCCCTATAAATAAACCCTTCCCTGGAGAAGAAAACATCTCACTTTTCATTTGTAATACATATTTTTGCAATCACGTGCTAAGGATTCTCAGATCTCATTCTTTCTTACTCTAATTCTTGCATTTTAACATCCAGATTTCTTATTCTTTATTCAGCTTTATATTCAGTTCATTTACTTGTGTTTCTTTAGCTTAGCCAAAAACGAGAAGAGGTATGATCGAACCTAATTCACTTGTCTTTAACCCCTATTTCAGAAATTTAACTTCGTTGGCATCCACATGATTCTTTCGGCAACTAATTTGGCAGTGTCTGTGGGGATAGGCCATTGTGATATTATTTTGATCTATTGCTTCTGCTCTTTACTAGGTCATCAATTTTAACCTACTCAGAAGCGTTACGACATCTGGAACTCCTTATAACAGTCTAGCCACCGACGACCGACTCCATAACCCACTCACTGTAGGTTTGCCTTACCATTTAGTTCCGTTAGATGTGTAGGTTGCGGAATGCTCCGAGGAGCATGAACAAGAAAGAGAAGACAATCAGGCTCCTTTGCAAGAAGAAGCCGAGGGCATAAATGCAAGAACATCCATCTGAGCATCCTCATTTTCACTACTTTTATCTTCTGAACGCGCGGGTTTTTGACCGGCCAATACTCCGCCCCATATAACAGAGCAGGTCTAATAACCATTCTATAAAACTTTCGTTTTAAGTTTTAGTGGCACCTTCGTATTGCATAAGACACAAGATGTAAGCCTCAATTTCATCCAACCCGCTCCGATACGATGAGTAATCGTCAATCTCCCCATTTCCTTGGATTATTGACCTGAAATACTTGAAACTTCCCTCTTGGGATGAATTTTGTACTCTTCATTACTTCTACATCTTCCTCGTGAGTATCGTCGATGACCTTGAAGGCTTGAACTCCAAGATTCTTTCTTAGTCCTATCAATCTAAACCCTTAACACTCCAGAGTCTTGTCTCCAATCCTTCAATTGCCATCAACTCCTCCACGTGTCTCATCAATCAATACTATGTCATCCGCAAAAAACATACACCAAGGAACCTCCCCTTGGATATGTCATGTCAATTCATCCTATCATCAATGCAAATAAAAATGGACTAAGAGTTGATCCCTGATGCAATCTCATCACCATTAGGAAGTGTTCTAAGTCTCCTCGTATGGCCCTTACTAGGTCATTACTAGGGTCTTGGCTTCTTAATACATGTCCTTCATTCCCCAAAAGTATGCAGTCCATCTTTAACCTACAAACATTTCCAAAGAATCCTTCTCGGGACTTTGTCATAAGCTTTTTCTAGGTCAATAAACACCATATACATGTCCCTCATCCTCTTTGTATAATGCTCCACCGATCTCCTTACAAGATGGATGGTTTCTGTAGTTGATTGTCCCGATCCAAATTGATTCTCTAATAATAGACATACCTCGTTATCCTAAACTCCACCACTCTCTCCCAAACCTACAAAGTGTTTGCTTAGTAGCTTGATACTCCTACAGGTGTTGCAATTCTAGATGGCTCCCTTGTTCTTGTACTACAGGTTCAAGCATTTTTGTTGTACTAAAGATGACATGAAACAACCCGGTTAGCCACTCCATACCAACCTTATATGCACTCTTTCAAAATTTCATGGATATCTCATCGTCTCATCCTACAAATAGCCTCTTTAACCTCCTCGAACTCAATACCCAAAATATTGACAAGTGGTCTAACTCACCTAGCACAATACTCATGTCTCCCTCTTCATTCAAAAGTTTTGTGAAAGTAAGTCTGCCATCTCCGTCTAATGTGTGTCTCCTTTACCAATACATTGTCTTCATAATCTTTGATGCACTTCACTTCGTCCAAGTCTCGGACCCTCCTTTCTATCGCCTTGGCGAGCCTATACAACTTCTTATCCTTGCCTTCATCCTGCAATTCCTTGTACAAACGTTCAAAAGTTTTCGTCTTAAGACACTTTAACTACTAACTTTGCTTCCTCATTCACCTCTTTATACCTCTCCAGCCCTCTCTATTGGTCCTCATTTCCTCCGTATTTTTACTCTCCACCCACTCCTTACAGACAACCTTCATGGTGCCACCTTCCCTCGGAGCACTCCATTCCACCACCAATCCCTTCGGCGACCACCATCATTATCCTTAGAGACCCCGACACCCTCTAGCTACTTCCCTAATGCAATTAGATTACCTATCCCACGTGTTGTTAGCATCCCCAACTCCCCCATTGCTATCAGTTTCTCTCCATGTCTCTTTAGCTCCGGCCGTAGTCAAGTCGGCTTATTTGATCCTCTGTATTTCATACAAAGTCATCTTCTTCCTCTTCCTCTTAATTACTAAGTCCATTGCCAAGAGCTTATGAGTTGAGAAAGCTCATTTACCTGAATTATTGTTTTTACCCTACGTGTCGATAAACTCCTTTATTGGTCCTTGTGTTTTCCATTTTCCAATGTTATAGATTTAGCCTTGAATTTTCGAATTTCCAGAAGGAACCCTAATAATCCATATCCTAGCAAATCATCAAAAGGGAGATGAAGAAATTGAAATCCTTAAAGTTAATAGGTTTAAGTGTTTCAACTTTCAATATGGAAGGAGAAAGAATACTAAAGCTTTTGATAGAACAGAATTCAAAAGAAAGCTCAGAAAAGGAAGGTGAAAAGGAAACAACAAAGCTTGGAAATAAAAAAAAGAAATGCAATACAAAGAGAGAAAAATGAAGTTGTACCATCAGCAACTAAAAATGCATTAAAAAAGAAGTTG
>JAJOOH010008246.1:0-26987 GCA_029582605.1 Solanum gracilifrons | reverse complement strand
GTGTAGGGAGGCCAACTTTTTGAAGTAGTACCAATATATTAAGCTGATGTATGTGAAGTGTGATTATAAGATTGAACGAGTAATCCAACAACTTATTTTATAATCAGAAACGCGTTCTAAATAAAGTGAGCCACTGGAGTGAAGTTTTTAGCCAGAGAAACAAGGCTGTAGTTATTGTGCCATACCTTTACTGAGCTGAGAGGATGTTGCTTTGGGAAGTTCTGGAAGTGCAGCTGCTGCAAAGTCATTTGTTGTTATTAAAGTAAATGACACTCGTTTAACGAAGGGATAATCAGAAGGAGAGGTAAATGAAAGTTGTAAGATGTTTGCATTTGTAAAGGAAGATAATATTTCACTCTTTCAAAGTCATCTGAAGGCAAAAAGTTGTACATACTCTTGTTGCAGGTAGAAGCAGCACCAGAATATGGTGAGGACCAAGGAGCTGCCACATTGTCATTAAGATCACAAATGAAGCCAATTCCTGAACTCTGGTCATATGTTAAATCTGTTGGCAAGCTGGGAAGGAGGCATCCCGATTCTACAGTAAATTAAAAAAGAATCAGTCGAACATGAGAACAAATGACAGTGAAGTGAAAAGTTTCCACATGACGATTGCAATTCTCTAAAGACATATATATCATTCAATCGTTGAGAAGAAAGAAATACTAAAGAAATCAGTGAAGTATCATTCATTTGTGTCGCTTTTCCTAGCTAAGAGTGTCATATCATGCATTCGATATGTCAAACACCTAATAAAACAAGACTATATGATATGCCTCTGAAAGGAAGTGCACATAAGCAATAAATGATATGTTATACACCAGAAAGGAAAAAAACAAATTTCCATGATAAAGTTCTACATGTCGATAAACCAACTCCAAACTGCTGAAGTTATAGTACCGTACTTCTGAAAGATCAAGATTAAACAAGTAAACTAAATGGAATCAGATATTCCGACTCAATTTACTTTCATCTGTCTTCTACTTTATGTGGCAACGTATGATTATAAAGATCTTCCTATAATTTAGAGTAATTCATTACCTTTTTCATCCACTGGTGCATCAGTATGTCGCAAATGAAATCCAGGGTTCCCGCAGTAAGAACAAATCGAACACCCAAACAATGTCAATAACTAACCAGTACAAAAGAAAATAATTGCAGGACGAAAAGATGCTGCAAAGGAACTGACCTTGAAGAGAAAAATCCTTGAGGTTTACATGGCAAAGGTCAAAAATATTACTGGTGATATTTGCTTCTTGCAACTTCTTGCCAAGCAATGTAGCACAATTTAAAGCTTGGAGATTTGTGATGAAGCTTTTCTGTTGCAAGCGCGACAAGTAACTATTCAGTGCGTTGCAGCAGGATGTCTGATTACTTGTTTCCTCTCCACATTCTTTGGAAATGTTCTTTATGTCCGGAAACACCAATGGACATGCTAATAGTTCAGAAAAAAGAATGAGCCTAAATTAAGCATCTCAAAATATCATATTCCAAATTAAACACAACACATTATGCATGGCATCAGTCACAGCTGTTAGAGGGCAAAGTTAAATTGTTTAAATTTCACATTTTCTCATGCCAGAGGCCGAAAACAAAATGAAGACTTGTAAGATTCAACTTGTAGCTTTTAGTTTCCGAAAGAGCTCCAGCTTTAAAACAGCTTCATCTAATTTAATACTATCTGGCTTCAAAGTTAGACTATTATTTGTTTTTCCTTCCAAACTTCCTGCACTTACACTTGTTTATATCACAGCTTGAAAGTACTCTGATGATTCTATTAGCTGAAGAAGGATCAAACTTGCTGGCCATCCATCGTAATATAATGCTCTTACAGTCACTTATAAGAGTTGATTTCTCCGACAAGTCAGGGGCACCATTGGAGGTTGTCACATTTTTATGCCTGAAAGCTAAAACTTCAGCTGCAGCAGATATAGCATTCTGGCAAACTTGGTTGCAGCACTCAATAGTTGGATCTATTTTTCTACAAGAAGTCAGCAAAGACGATGAATCTAAACTGTTTTCAATTTCGTTAACATCTATGACAGGACAAGATGATTCTGTAAGATTGGAGGGATCCACAGAACAAATCTCAAGAAGTTTCTCACTGGCACCTTGACTTTCCAGAATTTGTTCGACATCTGAAAGGCAGTGCCTAGCATGAGTCACATTGAGTGCAAGACTTTGTGACTGACTACTGGCCTGCCCTACAAGAACCACTAGGCTGGCATCAAATTGAGGACAACATACCACATTAGCAAGATATGGAGCAAGCGTAGACCAGCAATCTGTTGCTGTTGTTCTCAAAATACTATCTGCAGCAGTAAAATTGAAAGCGCAATGTCCTGAAAAGTTATAAAGGATTCATCAGTGACCAGATTACAGCAACTCACTTAAATTTATTCGTACTTGATAGAACAACCTCTATGATGTATTGGAAGTTCATTATGACTATAAGCCTAAAATTATGGACAAGCTATCAAGCAAAGGTGAACAAGTCAGGAAGGGCCTAGATTCTGCTTGTTTTTTTCTTTTGCCATCTACATCCAGTCCACATGATATTTTTCTCGAAATGTATTAAAATGTTGCTAATGTGAGTACCTGATAACTTTGGCACATTAGTGTATGTAAATGGCATCAATGGTGAAGGTGCTTGCAAAGGCAACATAGCTTCAGGAGCAATGCTAGGAGTGATGTTTGGAGAGGCATCATTATGAGTTCTACTTAATAAATCAGAGGCCGGAATATCACTCTCTTGAGTGCAGAGAGATCCATGAATTCCTGAAACTGAGATCACAGAGAATGATTAAACATTATTTGGGAGAAATGGAAATCCAAAAGGCAGTGAGTTCAATTCATGGCATTTCCTCTTTAATTGTACAAGTAATAACGATTACGAATCAATTGACATTGAAAATCACTTACAGAAGAGCAACACTATAGAGACTTGAATCATGAGAATTTGATGAGACTCCATGCTCATTTCTTCAAGTTTTGATCACTGATCACATTAATGAATGCGGGTCTATGTATACAAACACGAAAGATATAGTTATATTTATTATGTGTAATTGATTAAGCAATAAGGCATTTGTCATTAGCGTAATTCCAGGATTTGTGCATACAGCTATATGTAAAAGAGTGGACTTTCTTTCCCAATAGTTCACACAGAGTGTAGAAGAAGCCGTGCTCTCGCTTTCAATTGAAGAATACTCACATGCCGGTGATGCGGCCATTGATTCGATTGCTTAAAGAGAAAAAGCGGTGTTTCCTCTCTATGAATTTTGACCACTGCGAATTCCGTCCCCTGCGCGGGAGAGGAGACGAAACTCACCCTACAAATCAATATTCTATTGTTTTTACCAAAATATCCTCACCGGTTAAAAATCTTCATTCCAATTTATGTAATACTCCATGTCTCGTTTTATGAGATAATTTATACTTAACTTATTTTTATTTACTAATTTCAAAGATGTTCTAATTCTTTTTAAATTTCATATCCAATCATACATCTTCATATAAATTGAAACGAAAAGATGAAAAGACTATGTACTTGGTATTTGGTCTAAGAATGTTCTTGATTAGAAATAGGGTAAAAACACCTCGTCGTTAGTAAGCTAATCTAAGTATTGGAGTTCATTTCCTAAAAGATTGCACAAATTTTAAGAATTGTCTTCAAATATCACTTTAATTTCATTTAGGACAAAAGTATCACTCGATCATGAGTGGTTTGATTTGATATTAACTAAAACTAATCAATTCAAGACCCAACAATCCAACATTTATATATATAAATTAATTAATTATATAAAAAAAAAGGTTAAAATATATTGGGTCCCTAATATATTTATGTATTTTTATGGTAAAATTATGCAGAATAACAAACATTCAGCCTATATTAGGTTAGGTACTATAATTGCAGTTTAAGAAAATTATAATTCGCGACTACAGTTTTCTCAATTCTTGTTATTCATCTGATTTGTATAAATCCAGAATTTGTATAATTCGATTCCTGATTATATAAATTCAAAATTTTGTATATGCTTACCCTAGATATTTGTATACGATTCATGAAAATTCATAATAAATTACCTTGTTTCTATATTAGCAAGCGAAATATACAAACAAAGTTCTCAAAAATTCCTAAATGTATAAATATAGAATTTGTATATAATTATCATATTTGTATATTCGCAAATGAAATATACAAACGGACAGAAATATACAAACCGCAGTCTTCATAGCAAACGAAACTATAGTTATGGAGTGTAACAATCGAAACTATAGGTATAGAGCCTTATTATGTCTATTATATATTTGCTAGTTCTAAAAAATATCTCTATTTTTATCAGATTTGGGCTTGACATTTAAGCCCACTACCCAAATATATGATTAAGATAGATAAAGCCCAAATCAAACTAATTTACATTTTACACCATAAGTCCATGATATTGACGTTTCTTTCGCTTCTAAATAGTAAGTAAGATGTAAACCTAAATCAGATTGATGGCAAGTAGAAACAAATCAATTTGATCTCTTTTGTTGCCTTTATGTCTAGTGATAAGAATAGTATAAGTTTGATTTTCTATTTCATTCTACAACCGTGTAAATGTTTGATGATTTATTTGTGGTGACTGAAGTAGTCTGATAATAGTTTTATTAACATCTATCAATTTTCTTACAGTTTTGTGAAACATGTGGCTATAATTGATTGTTGAAAAGTTAAACAAATCTTAAGATAATTGAACTTGATCGTCCTACATGTGCTTAAAGATGATTTACATCGAACATCCATAAATTCAAAGAAATAAAATCCGAAATTTATTGGTTCGATTTGATTTATAGATTTAAAAATCCAACATAAATAGTTTGATTTGATATTTGAAAAATTCAAACCAATCGGGTCCGTACACACCCCTACGTGGAACTACAAAAAATGCTAGGCATATCATGAATTTTTTTTTCCCAAAGAAGATAGCAAGCATACACGAAATTAACTATTCCAGAACCATATGTTATAACAAATGAAAAAGATTTATCCGTTAATTAACGTGTTTAAACAATAAAGCAACACACACACAAATCACAATAATACTCTATATTGGTACGAATTATTGTTCAATAGTATATATTGTCATGGACGGCTAGCTGAAAAGGAAATTACTTTAATTTGTCTGTAAACACTTAGAAGCATAAAGCTAGAAATTAATATAGGATATACGTACTTGCTGATTATACATGAAGTTGTAAAGCTTAATAAATTTATAAAACTAAAAAACTTATACGTCATGCATCTAGAAAAAGCTTATGGTGCCAGCAACATTAATTATTATTATTATATTTTAATAATTAATTAAAAAATCTTAGTAGCTTAGTTGGTTTGGTCATCTGAACTTCTACCTTATTAGTAATATATTTTTCTCGATGACACGAGCATAGTACTTTATTTTGATTTTATAAATTGACGAGTAATATGAGACGGAGGAGTATTATTATGACCAGATTCACATGCAAGAAGAAGCTTCCAAGATTGATGTTGCAAGAAAGCATTATAGTGAGTAATTAAATTCATAATTGGCAAAGAGAAATAGTACTAATATACCTAATCCCCATGTGAAGTTAGCTTTTAAAAAACTTCATCTCAAATATTTTCAACAGCCCTACAGTCACGGGAATACATAATTAATTTCTCATTTAATTTACTTCACTCACATGTAATGTAATGCACCTATTTTGAATATAATGTCATGAGCCCAGATCTGGCCTAATTAACTTGGATTTTATCATCTCTTACACCTTGTTTAGTGGGTTGTTATCTGTTATGTTGTTTTTTATTATATTGTTAGTTTAGATATAATGTTTGTTTAGATTGTTATTTAAATTATATTATATGTATTTGTGACACTCCAGCTTAAAATAAGTTTCATATCCACAAAACACAAGAGAGATGTTAGGGTATATAAATAAGTAGGTCTTACCCATAGTGATACGTTTTAAAGCCATGCGAGTTTAGGCCCAGAGAGGACAATATGATCACTAGTGGGCTGGGCTGTTATAGTATCGTTTAAATTCATCGTTAGGTAACGACAGTTCTTAACTCGTTTTGTGTAACGGCCAATTTGGTGTGATCGCATTGTTATCATAATATTTTCTTCTATTTTAATTTGTTTTTACTTATTATTTAGTAATTCTATTTTATCATTTACTCTACCTTTTCATATCAGCTCTACACCGTACCCTACTTTACTTGTAGGTTTCATTATGGACGTGTGACATTATGTAACGACGGTGAACGATACAATCTATCTCAACATTATATTCATTAAAACAATATAGTACAATACAACACAATACAATACAATATAATACATAACAAGTATAAATCCAAACAGAGTGTTAATTAATTATCTCTCCCAAGAATTTTTTTAAATATATACTTTTGAAGATTTGAGTCTTTTGATTTTAAATGCTATATATGCGCTGATTGATTGAGATTTTTATGGTAATTAATAATTGGAAGACCATAATGAAGGGGTTGATTAGATGCCCTTTTTGTCTTTTTCCTCTATGGAGGCATATTAAGCCAAACTATAATCTAACATAAATTAAATTAATTAAAGACAGAACAAAAAGGAAGAAATTGTGTGGGGGGTTATTGGTACCCTAAACCTGATTAAATGGAATTTGGGACCACTAAATGAGATGGCTTAATTTTGAGGTCAATATATATAATCTAGTAGTATCCCTTAGTTTTTGAGAAATTATAATCACGGTACATTTTGTATCTTATATTTATATAAATATAAAGAAAAAAATATTAAACATATATAAATATGTAATTATGAACATAATAACTAAAATAAGCTATCGGTTCATGAGTGACAATTGACAAGTACGTTCATCCAGAGGCTGAAGTCAGAAATTTAAATTTATGAATTTGAAATTCTAGTTTTATTGTTAAGTTCTAAATTAATTAACAATTTGTACAGATTTAATAAATTTCTTATGTATGACAAATATAATATTTCAACCAAAGTTATCGAGTTCAACTAAATCCAACCATAATATACACACTAGCTTCACCTCAAATTCATAATCCATAAACGTAACTTCAAATTCTAATTCTACCTCGGCCTTCATTTGATTTTGATGTTTTCATGAAACTTAATTCAAAACCTAACACAACAAAATATCACGTTTCCATGTGGTAGTAATTAAAACCAAAGACTTGAGTGTAAAATGTGGTGGCCAACTCAATTAAAAAGTTTTGGAGAACAACTCCTATTGTTTCTAACAAAACCTAGCTAATGTCCATACATAAAATTAAAGAATTTCAAATTAAAGCAGCCAAAATAATTTGTCATTAACTTGAAAGATGAAAAAATATATTGCACCATGGACAGACATAAAAAAATAATAATCTAATTTTAGAAATTATAACTAAATATAATAAAGAGATCTCTACACAGGTGGTGATTTTGATCAACTGCAACATCCACAGGACCATATATATAGCTATATTTTATTTATTGATTTTTGTGACCAACCTTTTAACATGTGTTTGTTATATGATGCCTAACAAAACATCATTTCTTTCTCCAAATCAACTGAATATTCGCTCACTTAATATATATTTGTGTATACAATTAATTAATCCTAAGAGTATTATTTGGTGGTTTCATGAACATATTTATATCAAATTAATAAATAAATACGTGATATGTGTCTTTCATAAAGCTATTTGTTACTTGACAATTTAACAATGATTAAATTGATGTATATATTCTCATGATAATTTTCCATCGCTATAATTAAGTTACTTGATTTGATACTTTGCAGATCCAGAGTGTAATGTGTGGGGTTATGGAAACTAAATAAGGCTTTTGCTCAAATTCCGTATATATATTACTTTTTTCATTCCTTTTTAGTTGTCATAGTTTCTTTTTGAGAATCAAACGATGAATTTTGATTGATATTTTAAGATGTATGAAAAATATTACAATTTATAATACTTTCCATATAGTTTTTGAATATCTAAAATTTTATTATAAAATACCGAATGAATAGTTTTGAAAATTAGTCAAACTGATTCTCGAAAAAACGCAACAAAACAACTAAAAAGAAACAAAAAGAATAATTAACTGTGTATCTGATTATTATTGTAAATTAACTTGGGAGAAACTCATAAATTTCAAATTTTGAATTCGTAAACACAGGTGCAAATAAGTACTTTATAACAAACATACATAGTTTTATTCAAAAAAAGAAGGCGAAAAAAGTGGCAACTCCATGTGCACTTCTCCTCTTTATATTTCAAGATTCTAACCTCCCACTACTCCTTCTCCTTGTTCACCAAAAACTCCAATCATAATATTTTGTCAATCTTTTTTTTTTCTATTATCTTTGAAAATCTCTAAAAACACAAATGGGAAATTGCATGAGAATTAGTAGAGCACATGTTGTAGTTCATGATGATGAAGAGAAAAGAGTTGAAGAATTAGCACAAAAGGCAAAGGAACAAAGCAATGTTAACAAGAAAAGAAAGAGTGTTAGATTTAAAGTTGTACATGATGAAGAGAAAAAGGAAGAAGAGGGCAAAGAAATGATGATGAAAAAAGGCCATGTGGTGAGGATTAGAGTAGTGGTGACACAAGAAGAATTGAAGCAAATCTTGAATGGGAAATTGGATTTTTCATCAAAAGATGAATTTTTGAGAAAAATAAAGTCAGCAAGTAGAAGTAGTAGCAACAACAACAAAAGAAGATTATATGAAGATGGATCTAATTCTTCTTATGGAAAAGTGAGTTGTAGTAGTAGTAGTAGAAGCACAAGTTGGAGGCCTGTTCTTGAGAGCATTCAAGAGGAACATTAATATTAATGTTTGTTATCCACATGAGTCGTGGTGCGATGGATGGTTGGATCTTTTTTATCTTTTGAAAGTATCGCACCTAGAAATGAGTCCTGCAATGCACGAATTTGAATTAGTCATAGGAATATTATGTTGACTCTCTCTTCCTTTTCTTTTTTTTCTCTTTATCTTGTTAGAGCAACACTTTTAGACGTTGTTATACCGCAGTATAAGGTTAGTTTTTTGTTGTTTTTTTGTGTGTGATTGGGGAAGGGTTTTTCCAATATATCTAGAATTGGGTTAATCACGATTATTAAAAATCGACAATAGAGTGATTTTAATATTTGTTGATGTACCTCATAGTTACTTAGAATTTTTTTTTTTGTTTTTTTGGGTGTTATGTTTAGAATTTGAATGTTATGGATATAAAGTGATTTCAACTAATCATATCGAGTACTAATGTAAAAAAAATTACGCTTGTGTTTATATATATTGATTAGATTCATTTTGAATCAATAATTATAAATCCTAAATTCTCTTGTGAATATTATTTATTCAATGATAAAATGGACCTTATATTTTGAAACAACTTTTTTTGTAATAGTGTGTAGTGGAGAGTTGTCCTTGTGCTTACTTGGTGGCACCTTGGAAAGCTCTTTCCATGGAGGGAATAATTATTAAATCTAACAGATAAGAAAAAAGAAATTAAGCAAAACTACAAAAGTGACCATATATGTAACTTTACAGAAAGGCAATACTTACATATTTACGATTTATTAGAGCATTTTCTGGAAGAAACAATGGAAAGATTATTAAATTAACAAAATTCCAAATGTTGGTCAAAGACGAAATATTTGTGAATGCTTTTTTTCACCCACATTGGAGCACAGTTAAATCTGAATTTGTGCCGAAATGTTTCACATTGGAGATAAAGTGCGTCTTAACAAAGGTATCAGGACTTGAACCCGAGATATCTGATTAAGGATGAAGAAATAATCACTCTACCAGAACCGTTGTGGTTGGTTATTAGTGAACGTTTATATGTTCCCTAGTCGTAGCTCTAGTGAAGAATCTGGGAAGACTAAATTAACTTGTTTTAATCGTTTCCACTTGCCCATATTTTCTGCCTCAGGGGCTCCCATTTATAACAAAAGCTGTTTTTAAAAAAACAAAAAATCCTTTTTTATGTGTGTACGTTCGTTTTCTTGGCCTGAACGAGTACCCCAACTGTTGAAATCCAAAAAGCAGACGATTTAATTTAACTCGTATTATTATGATGACCCTTGATGGAATTTATTTTAGTTATAGGACTTTCAGTAGGATAAACGACAAGATATTCAATGTAATTTTACGAGTAGAGTCAATGAAAAAGAGATACAACATGAGGACTTCCAAAGTATCATCCGTCATAGTACTACTCTAGAGTCCCACCCAAGCACGATTAACTTCAGAGTTCTGATGGGATCCAGAGTTAACATTGGTATGATCATATCAGTAAAACTAACAAAAAGAACTTTCAGCTTTTCAATGAAAACTTGCTGAAGAGAATCTCAATATAAATTTTATTACCAAAAAATGGTACAATGCTATCCGCTGGAAAAAGACTAGCTTGACAGTGCCTTTAGAAGTAAATAAAACAACACTTTGTCCAACAAAAGGGACATAAAAAAGTTTTAAAATCCTTTATTCCCTTGTCAAGTTTCTCTATTGAGAAGATGATCCCTCTGTCATCTTCCCGCAATTAAGCAGGCAGCTTGTAAACGTGGCCGAATAATCAAAGTGATCCTCATCGCTGTGTCAACTGACGAATGACATATTGAAGAATACCTCCATGGTTGAAATAAGCCAACTCCACCTGCACAAGATAAAAGAAGCTCTCATATGTCAATACCTTACCAAGAACTAATGAATGGTGAAGGAGAAAGAGTATGGGATATTCCCTTGCTGTTGTGACAGTATGCAACAGGAATAGGCGAACAATGCATGCGGGATTATGTGATTTAAAAGTTATACGAAAAAAGTGACAGATTAGGATCTTCTGTTTCTTATTTGAGTATTGAAGCTAGTCTAAGAATTTTGACGGTGATGAAAGACGATTCTTATTTTGTACTTCACATATGTCATCTTCACATAATCATAAACGTAAATGTTGATTACTGCCAAGGAAGCACCATGATTTATTACTGTTTAAGAAACAATACTCGATACTATTACGCCCCAATCCCAAACTAGTTAGGTTAGCTCTATGAATCCTCATTAGTCATGTCGCTCTATGCAACAAGTCACAATCCAGTAACCCCATAATTTACTGCACCCATATGAAGTCTGAATTTTCCAACACTTTCCTTTTAGTTAAGTATTCTAGATCTTGACATCCTGTTATTTTTAATGATGATGCTTCGATCTCAAACTAGTTAGGGGTGGCTACATGAAACCTCTATACCCAATTAGGCACATTGCATTCTACTAGTACTAAATAATGTCATAACACAAAAAAAAAATAAAAAAATTATTGACATACTTTGTTTAAGTTCAGTAAAAGATCCACAAAATTTTTAGTGCCCCAGTTCATTAAGGGCCCTAATTTAAATACACAAAAATGGCTTTAAGAATAAATTTCTTTTATTTTCCCTTTTGTTCTTCTCCTTTCCTTCAGCACTATAGGCAAAATGCTTTATAAACGTAAAAGAAAATCAAAGAGAGGCAGCATTTTTATCATGGAAAACAATTGTCATATCAACATCTTTCAAACAATAAAACACCAGGAAATAAGATTAATAACTGAAAACAAAAGAGAGCTAGGAGTACCTCAGTGTCGAACCGCACTATGCAGGTGAAGGATTTTCCAGTATCTGTTTGTACAGTAACGTCTTGCCCAGGGCGGATCTCACTAATATTTTCAGGAAGATCAATGGTATATCGCTCTTGACCTGTCAATCCAAGTGTATCTGCATCCTCCCCAGCCTTGAAGCATAGAGGCACAATACCCATTCCTACCAAGTTACTACGATGAATCCTCTCAAAGCTCTTCGCAATTACAGCTTTAACTCCCTGTTAAATTGTTCTTTAGTAATTAGGGAATCCTCTGGTAAAAAAGAAAAGGACGGGATCAACCAAATTAAGAATAAATGCTCAAGAAACCCACCAACAACATTGGTCCCTTGGCAGCCCAATCTCGGGAGCTTCCACTTCCATATTCAGCTCCAGCCAAGATAATAGTGCTTTGTCCAGCGGATTTGTATTTCTAAAGGCATCATGTGTTTAAGAAGTGTCAACATAAAACAGCAAAAGTGAAATGCGCAATGCAAACTCTATCTTTGATGAAAAAAGGATTTGAACCATTAAGAAACAGAGAAAGGAAAGTACCATAGCAGCATCAAACACAGATAGCTTTTCTCCAGAAGGAATGTGGACTGTCTTTGGACCAACCTCCCCATTTAACAGCTTGTTTACAAGGCGGATATTGGCGAAAGTACCCCTAGCCATAATCTCATCATTACCACGACGGCTACCATATGAGTTGAAGTCCCTGCGATCGACACCCCGCTCCATAAGGTACCTAGCAGCAGGGCTATCTTTATGAATGCTTCCGGCAGGTGAAATGTGATCAGTAGTAATACTGTCGCCAAAGTTCAGCAAGCAGTAAGCATCCTTCACTCCATGAGGTCCAGGAGGATCCATGGTCATACCCTTGAAATATGGTGGCTCGTGGATGTATGTAGATTTGGGATCCCATTGGTACAGCTTTGTTGTTGGCACAGATAATTCATTCCACATGGTATTTCCCTTTGTAATAGCTTCATATGTACTCTTGAACATGTCTGGCAATACACTTGATTGAACAACCTAACATGGAAAGTTCCATGGTAAATTTACTTTTTGCGTAATTGATCATGGGTACATAAGCACATTATAGAATACATACCTCAGCAATTTCTTCAGTTGATGGCCATATATCCCTGAAGTACACATCCTTACCATCCTTTCCCACACCAATTGGGTCTTTCTCAAAGTCTATATCAACCTGCAAAGCATCGATAGTTCTCATCAGCAACACAAGTATACATGATAATGTACAATTAATATTGACATGTTAGACATCCATGAATATTTTCCAAAATATCAGAGACCGAGACCAAGACCAAGACCTATATCAGAGCGTGCATGAAAATTCAATGAGGGAATCTAGCATTGGAGCCCTGCTTTTTGTTATTGTATTTGTGCTCCTGAGAGCAATGTAGCTTGCACCAGGCAGAGTAATGCCTAAAGACATTCCAGGTAACTCATTTATGGCCCTGCCTAAAGCACGATCCCTTTCACTTATTTAAAAGCATAATCCTTTTTTTTAACTTGTAATATGTTTTTCCTCCTTTCACTTACTATAAAGAATAACATTAAGGCTGTGTATGGTATGGAGGAAAACATTTTCCAGAAAATGTTTTCTGATTATCCCATGTTCGGTTGGTCAAAACTTTTGGAAAACATTTTCTCTAGGAAAATAAGTTCCTTGAAAATGAGGAAAAAATGTCAAGAAAACAAGTTCTACAAGTGACATTCCACATTAATTGTGTCCTCCCAACCCTCCACACACTTCATCTTCACCCCCACCCCACCTAGCCCCCATTCCTAACACCACCACATCACCCCTACCTCCCATAGTACTTATCTAGATTATATACAAGATAAACAAGTAAGAAAACCACTTATTTTCCAAGAAAACATTTTCCATGGACAACATTTTCCTTCGGACAGAACAAGTAATTCTCCAGATAAATTCATCATAAATCTCTTAAGTGCATTCACTTACAGTGCCAGCAAGAGCATAGGCAACCACCAAGGGAGGTGAAGCAAGATAGTTTGCTCTTGTCAAGGCATGAACACGCCCCTCAAAGTTCCGATTTCCGGAGAGTACAGCAGCAGCAACAATGTCTGCAAAATACATACATTTTGAATTAGTCAAACAATATAGCAAAATGATCATGACCTAGATAGAGTCCAGACAGTAATATTTTAATTTAGAATCAATTGTATGGACTTACCGTTCTCTGATATGGCAGAAGCAACAGATTCATCCAAGTCCCCAGAGTTCCCGATACAAGTGGTGCAGCCATAGCCAACAATGTTGAAACCTTGCTGATTTAAATACTTCTGTAGACCACTGTTACGTGCAGAAAATAACATATCACAATGTTTTCAAATAACAATGGTCTGGGTTAGTAGAAACTTTGCTCTTTAAGAAACTTCCAATCAATACCTCTTGAGTAAATATTTTGTAACAACACCAGAGCCTGGGGCAAGGCTTGTTTTAACCCATGGCTTAACCTGAAAAATAATCGGGAACAAGGATTAAGATGGCATGCCTGAACTTACAATCAAATGAAAAGGCAAGTATATGGAGTAGCACTAACATGTAGACCCAGCTCAGATGCCTTTTTGGCAACCAGAGCTGCTCCTAGCATAACACTGGGATTGGATGTATTTGTGCAACTTGTGATAGCAGCAATCACAACACTGCCATGTTTGAGCTCTGCAGGTTGCCCATGGAAGGAAAACTTGGCCACTTTATCTTGCACCTCTTTTGGCACAGCAAATCCCTGCATCGATGTAGAGCAAGTTGGATTAGCATTTCCAGAAGTCAGAATCTGGGGTTGGGTACTTTATAGTCTCACAACAATTTATGTTACAAGTTGATCAACCAAGAGAACTAATGGTAAATATCAAAATGAATAGCTCGCTCACCTTGAATCCAACTTTGTTATCTAGGCAAGCATGCCAGTCAGACTTCATTTCTTTTAAAGGCACACGGTCATGAGGTCTGTAAAGGATTAAAAACCATTTATATAGACCAACCTTAAAGCACATTTTGCACCTTAAATCAGAATTTATCCAAGCCGGGAAAATACCTCTTTGGCCCTGACAGACATGGCTCAACATCGGCAAGGTCTAGGTTCAAATAAGAAGAGTACACTTTTTCTTGTTGAGGCTGAAACAATTTTTTTTTAAAGTGTAAGGGAAAGTAACGGTGATTCAATAGGAAAATTGAAACTAGAGCAACCACAACTGAGGTAGGACAGGAAATACCTCATTATAATCAACAAACATATTATTTGCACGGAGATATGCCTCTACCATTCCAACCTAATTTTTGCACAGAGAGTTAGCCACATATAAAGAAGAACTGTCACACTCTATCTTCACTTATAAGTAAATGTCTGAACACTTACTATTTCATCACTTCTCCCCGTTAACTTGAGGTATTGCAGAGTAACATGATCTACAGGGAAGAAACCCATTGTTGCACCATATTCAGGAGCCATGTTTGCAATGGTGGCCCTGTCAGCCAATGAAAGACCACTCATTCCACCACCTACATGAAAACAGACAAGTAGTCAAGTCCTTGCCTGGTGGACCTATTAACCAATGGTTAAACTATTTGTGTGGGAAAGTAGTCGATGTTTAGATATCTACCATAGAATTCAACAAACTTTCCAACAACACCATGCTTCCTCAGCATTTGAGTGACAGTCAGAACCAAGTCGGTGGCAGTTACACCATTTCGCAAATTCCCTGATAGCTTGAACCCAACAACTCCAGGCAACACCATGCTCATTGGCTGTCAGTATCCAGAAGAAGCATTACAAAAGCGCCATCCGAAGTGCAAATATCAGAATAAATATCAAAGTATTTTCATAATTAAGTGATCATCACCTAGACAGCAATTCTTTTATAGACATAAAGCAAACAGAAGAACAGGCAAGCAGCAAAGCCACAGGAAAGGCAGTATTGTTTCCTGCTCAGATTAAGTGGAGCACAGTGCATACTATTCTAAGATGAGGAAAAATAACATCCTATTCCGACTTGATCTGATTTTTATTGGAAGATAGCTGGCTACATACACTAAATGCTGAATGGAAAAGTATAACCAAAACTCTTTTTCTTAACAAGTTAGAATCTCTCTCTCTCTTTTTCATTTTTGTCAAATTGACATACGAAACTAGTCAATTGCATTAACTACACGAAGACTCATGAATAACCTTCTTCATTTGGATGACTTCGTGATCATCAAAATTAGCTTTCAGGAATACACAGAATTTTGGGAAGAGCCCAAAAAATACAATTAGAAATGGGTCAGTGGATGCAATCTAAAACCATCTGTAAGGAAAGAAGAAATACAAGGTCAGACAAATGAAGGTAAGGAAAAGCCCTACATGATCCACTATCATGCTCCTCTCTAATCTAGAGTATTAAGGGTAAAGAAGAACTTCACTCCCTTGCTCCAACTTGGCATAGTTATATATGAGTGTTAAAAAAATCATGTTTAGTCTAATAAGGAGAAAATTGTGCCAACATATTACATCTTAAACTTGTGTAACTGATTGATGTCCCTCCATTAACTTCTACACGTGCCAGTTATATTCTACACTAGAAATTTGTCAAAATGCAGATATGAACACGTGTCACAAGAGCAAAGTGGGACACCTTAGCAAAAAAGAATAGCTATCTAATCTTTGCAGCAACACACGAATAAACCAGGATTCACAAAGGGATAAAAGGGTGATCATCGCACTCATAGTTTCATACCTGGCCAAGCATTGCAGCTTCTGCCTCAATACCTCCGACACCCCAGCCAGCAACTCCTAGTCCATCAATCATGGTGGTGTGGGAATCTGTTCCGACCACGCTATCTGGGTAAAGCAAGCCTTCCCTATTAAAGACAACCCTTCCAAGATATTCAAGATTCACCTAAAATTACAATAGAGAAAAATATTATCAGTTTTGCAAATGCACTGTTTCAGAAGTGGAATCTCACTCCAAATTCTCTAACGAGGGAAGATAAGTAAGAGCATATAAAGTTAAGAATTCATAATTCAAGAAATAGCTAGAGCGCAGCACAACTATCACATTGACCAAATCCGGAAGCACAAGCAACTAAGTCACATTCAGTTTTCAGGTCCAATACCTGATGCACAATACCAGACCCAGGTGGAACAACAAGCATGTTTTGAAAAGCATTGGATCCCCACTTAAGAAAGGCAAATCTCTCCTTGTTCCTTTGGAATTCAAGCTCCATATTAGCCTGGACTGCATTTTCTGACCTTGTTACATCAACTTGAACTGAGTGATCAATAACTAGGTCGACAGGAACCTGAAATGATACTCCAAAAAAAAAAATCACCATGAAGTGGTATGATATTCATTCATGAGAAGAATTAAAAGAATTGTGACCAAGAAACTTAAGCATATAAGTGTGAGTGATGAATGAGACAACAAATGCAATTCAATGCTTATGAACTGAAGTAAAGACTTTACTGCATTCTTTTTGCATAGTTCAAGAGACTTTGCCACAATCCACTAACTAGAAAGTATCATACCAATGGATTAATCTTGTCAGAATCACTGCCAAGGTTGTTCATGGCATCACGCATGCAAGCAAGGTCCACCACAGCTGGTACACCAGTAAAATCCTGCCAACAAGACAAATCAGTCAGGTGAGATCATCACACTGCATTCTTTTTTCTTTCTCCTTTTATGTTGCAAACATGCAAAAGCCCAGTACCTGCAGCAAGACACGGGCAGGCTTGAAGGGTATCTCCACAAGCTTTGGTGCAGAATTTTCCCAGTCAATAATCTTTTCAACATCTTCCTTTTTCACTTGAAAGTTGTCACAATTACGGATTGCTGATTCGAGAAGAATCCTAATAGAATATGGTAGCTTGTCTGTCACATGGGAACCAACAAACCAAAAATAATCAATAATAGGAACAGATCAAAATGAATATAAGAATGTACCAGGGCCTTAAAAGTTACCAATCCTGGGATCATTGAGAGCAGGTAAGCTATAGAACTTTCCGAATTCACCACCTCCAGGCTTTGGAAGACCAGTGAGGATTCCCTTAAATGGGTTCTCTGCAGCTGAATCCATCATAAAAAAAAAAGGAATCAGATTCTTGATTTTCTACTAAGAATTGATTCACTCACAACAACTCCTGGTAATCCTTCTCACAAAAATCTAAGTTTTTTATGAAATATCAAACCACAAACACAAATAATAAAAATGAAATATCTTGGGTCAACTTCAAAGTCTCCCACTCATAGGTCCTACCCACCACGTTCCACTAACCTCTGTCTCAATGCTGATTATTATTACTCCATTATTATCACAAATAAATCATATTCTTCCGATTAATTTTTATAATCTCGAAATAATAAAAAAAAAAAAAAAAATTGCCCAGAAAACAAATCTAGATTTACGAGAACCCCAGAAAATCATAAACTTTTTTACGCTACCTTTATGGATCACTAACAGAATTGGGGGAAATTAAGTAAAACGACAAAAGTACCCATGGTAGCTAGTTTCCGATGAAACCCGTTGAGAGCAGGGGCAGCAGTCCTGATCTGAGCAGTAAGACTGATCGGAGACTTCCAATCAACACCGTGACTCCACCTCGGTACAGAGCAACGTAGAGACCGGAGCGTTGATGAATAACGCTGCTGATTACCAGAAGCAACCCCAGCACCAGCACGACAAGGCGCGTGAGCAGCACTAGAAGTTGAAGCAAGCGGCCTTGTAACAGAAGAAGATGCTCTCAATAATGAAGAAGCAGCAGACGAAGAGTACTTGCGAGCTGTATTACCATACATGACTACCAATATATATAGTTTTTTTTTCTCAAATCACATTCAATCGTATCTCCTAGGGTTGTGTGCCCAAACAAAAAAAGGGAAATTGCTGATGAAGATGAAGATGGTGACGAAGAAGATATGGTGATTTGAATTATTGATTTATGATATGGAAAGGACAGTGCCGAAGCTGCGGCACATCAAATGGAGCTAAAATAAAAAAGCTTGGCTGATTATGCGTTATGGTGTTTTTTCCTTTTTTTATATAAAGGAGGGAGGGGAGAAAGGGAATAATAATTAAAATGAATATGATTAGGTCAAAATTATCTATTTATGCGCTACTTTGTTTTGACAATTAAATTTTTTTTTTAAATAAAATAACTTTTACCATTGAAAATGTCAATTATTTTATTTATTTTTTAAATTTTTATAATGGGTGATCTCAATACTTCACATCTATAAAATAAAAATAATACTACCTCCGTCTCATTTTATGTGACATTTTTCAGATATCGAGATTTAAACAAGTCTATGTTTAATCGTAGATCTTTTAAACATTTTGGTTTATCAATTATTGTGACTTGTACTACTTTTTACGTAGTTTACAAATATATAAATTTCATTTCAAAAAAATTGAAGATTCCATATGCAAATTCTCGGTCAAATTTAAATTGTTTGACCCTCTAAAAATAAAAAGTGTCACATAAAATGGGACAGAGGAAGTATATAGATCAATTGACGACGTCTTCTTCAATATGTTTTTTTTCCTATGAAACCATCCATGTAATCGATATTATTATCGGATAGTATGACTTTCTTTTAGTTTTACGGTAACAAAAAAAACTAGATTGGAATAGAAATTTTAAGTTGATTAGAATTTGTTATTTCTAGTATTTATTAACTAATGTTTAGTTAGAATTTGTGTGTCTTAGCTCGAAATAAGTTTTCTAATTTTAGTTTAATTTGATTTCATATTATTATAAATAGAATGTTGCTAGTTATTTTCAATATACGGAAATATTTCAAACTAGAAAAATCTATGTACAAATAAAGAGGACTTGAGTTACGATTCAAGAATTTTTTAGTTTATAAATAAAATATTTTTGTTCAATTTATAAGTTTTGTTTTTAAATTGAAGTAAATAATGAGGGAGTTCGATCTATTTTTTATCAATTTATTTTTATTTAAAATTAAAATATTAGATAAAGAAAGAAATGATTATTATTGGGGCTTGTGGCACACTTCCACAGGCCACAAGTCACCCATGTAAATTTGCATTAAAGTCCTTCTCTTTCTTCTTGCTTTTCTTTTTCACTCCACTATTATTATTTTATTGAACAATTATTCAAGCAATTGGCCCCATAATAATTAACTACCATATCATGTACAAATCAATTTAAGAGAAAAATAGCACTTTAAGTCCCTGTATTAATATTATATTCTGATTTTAATTCTTCTATCATTCAAATTATCTTTATTGATCTTCAATTATATTATGTGAGTGATTTTGATCCTACAGTAAGTAGATGCCTTCAAAATTAATAGACATGATAGTTTTAATATTAAATCTAATTTGATAAGAAAGGGAATACATTTATATTGATCTTGTAAAGTTTATTAATATATTCTTCAGAATACGTGTCTCCATTACTATCTACTTCTGTTAGTAATTAGTTAAAGGATTAAAATCACTCATGTAATATAATTGAAGGTCAATGATGATAAGTTGACATAGGGATTAAAAAAATCATTTAACCTTATTTTAATTAACGTGAAAATAAGGATATTTTTTAAACTAAAAGTCAGAATTAAACGAATGAAGTCATGTGTTATTTGGCCTGGCCAAAAAAGGAGACGAATCATTTATATTCTTTTGAAAATATTTTGGAAAAACAATTGATTCTTCGAGAAAGAAGAGGAAAACATATGTTTCATGGTCCTAAATTACCAACAATCAAGGGTTTGTTTTCACGAGAAATATATTTTTATTTTATTTTTTTATGTTTTGTTAATCAAAATTTTTTTTAATCATAAAATAATTTTATAAATTCTATAATGATGTGAATTTAGAATTTAAATTTTTTATTTAACCCATTGAATATTTATAGTTATAGATTCATCTCTTTGTTATCATTTCATAAATTTTTACATATAAAATTTATATTTTACTTCTAAAAATACTAAGTTTAGATAAATTTGATATTAACATTCTCTATCGTTTCTCTTCCACAAACCCTCATCCCCTCCACCACTCATTCATCTTCATCCTTATAATATATTCGCAAATTGAAAAATACTAAGTTTCTTCGTATTAAATTCACCCCAAATTTCTTTCTAAATTTTTTATTTACATCAAGCAAAATAAGCATATGGTACTTCCCTTTCAAAAGTACGTATACTTAATATATTTTACAAGAAAATGATTAAAGATCTATACATAAAATTTTAGAAGGGAAAAAAGTCTTGAGTGAAATATTTTAAAACACAAGTGGAGAATTAGTTAAGGGAAAGGAAGGGTGAAGGTTCCCCTCCCCGACTAAAGAAACATACGAATGGGCACCCCTCAATAAGGGCTTTAACAATACCCTTGGACCACTTTTTCTCTTTTTAATTTATAAAATAGTAATACTCTTCGCTTTCGATTTCGCACGCCTGTTAAAAGATAATAATCAATTTATCATAACATTCGTATTAATTGATGTATAATATTAGGTCTTGTGAAATAATTTAAGGAATAAATTATTAATATCGAAGATGATAAGTAAAAATAATTTTATTTTTGAAAGGATGAGTTAAAGATGAACGGAAAGAGAGTATTTCTTAATCATATTTATTCATGTTGAAAAGAAATGTGTAGTTGGACGAATTGAACTTCTCTTCTCGATCGGCTGACCTTTCGCTTGTTCACAATTGTCCAAATTATTAGACACCATAAGACTTTTCTATAAGAAAAAAAAAAAAAACCTATGAATTGAATGTTGTCTTCATACTAATTTGATTGGCTCTTCGAACAAATAATATACCTCATGTAATTTAATAAATGAGCTTTTCCAGAAAATGTTTTCCTTAACGAATATTTCTCAAAAACATTTTTCATTCATAAATTAAACATTAAAAAAAAAAAAATTCGAAAAATAAGTCAAAAATCTACTTGTTTTCCAGGAAAACATTTTCATTCATACCAAACACACCCTAAGAGTAATAAGAAGAATGTTTGAAATCAAACTCATAACTATTGAACAATCTTATTTTTTAAGGCATCATTTATAGGGGATAATTTGATAAAATATTTATATCAATAATTATTTTCTTAATAGATATGTCAAGTTAAACTGTAACTAGTAAAAATGAACGGAGGGAATAACAAAGAAGAGGTTCCTCTGAAAAAAGTCCACTACATTATTATAAATTCTTTAAAGACATTGACACAAAATTAAATAAAGTGTTTAATAAAATTGGGATTGTCCTAATCACGATCAGATATATGATAGTCTTTTTAATTTGGGTTAGTTTCCAAACTTTTTTTTTTTTTTCAATTTGTTCCAGAATCTACCACCTCAGTTTGCATGCACTTCAAATTTTTTAATATAAAATATATGTCACTTTTCACCTGTACAAGTATCAATTTTTTTTTTTGGCAAGGCTTCAACAATAGGTCAAAAAAAATTACCTACTAGGATTTGTGCCTTCGCTAGAATTTAATTCTGACAATATAACGTTTGTATTTCTCTCCCACAATAACGTTTTTATGGTTTAGATCGCTTTCATTTCGCTCAGTGATACTATGAAAATTACTTTTGCTTTTTTTGTTTTTCCGAACTACTAAGATGTTCGAATTTAGATTTATTTTCGATTCACTAAGGCATTTTGTCAATTAATACGTCCTTCCTCATTTTTGGATGTGAAAGTATCTACCATAACCTTTTATTTTTTTTATTTGAACCGTCATAATTTTCAATTTACTTCATTAACCACAAAGAGCCAGCAAATCAACAAAATTAGTTAAAAATATAACCTCACACAACACAAGATGTATATGTCCAATTACACATACAGTTTCTTTACCTGGTTGAATAAAAAAAAATTACTGCATTTATCATCTTAAATTGGTATAAAATAGAAAGAATCATCAACAACATGCAAACAATAAACAGGTATAAAAGGATCCAAAGTCACATACACTGGTCACTAATAGGTATAATTTTATTTCACCATGAGTATAATTTAATCTATTACTCCTCAGTTTCAATTTATGTGACACATTTTATTTTTCAAAGTTTCAAACTATATAAGTTTGATAGAAAAATTGCTCATGGAATCTTCAATTTTTTTAAAATGAAATTTATATATTTGTAAACTATGTAAAAAGTACTACAAGTCACAACAATTGACAATTCAAAATATTTAAAAGATATATGAAAATTTTACGGTAAAAAATAGACATGTTTGAATATCGAAATTCGAAACATGTGACAGAGGGAGTATAACATAACAATTAGTATTACTATTTTCATTGGAAAAACAATTTTCTTGATCCAATGGTCTATCGAAAACAGTCTCTCTACCTTACAAAGGTATATGTAAGATCTATGTATACACTACTCTCCGTAGACCCACTTGTGAAACTACATTGGACGGGATTTCTTTTTATAGCATTGGTGTATAAACGTAAACTCAGCACTAATAATGTTGAAGGAAATATGGAAGGTTAGGGAACACAGGAAGAATCTTCCAAAAAGGCCACTTGACGAATTATCTTGGTGTCTTTGGCCCACGAAACAAGGAAATATCTTAACACTTTCTGAGCTCGCCCAATTGCTTTGCTTCTTCTAAAGTTTATCTATTTGAGCATCTACACAGCACTTGCTTTAACATTACAATTTACAACCTACAATAGACATCATTTTCCTATGTTGTAGACTTTACTAAACACAAAGTCAGATGAGGGAAAAGATAAGTTTTTAGGCACAATATTAAAGGATAGAAAAAAGACCCCTTGAAGAAAGAAAGTCAAGGTCTCATTTGCAAAGATTATAACCATACACAACCTCATCTTCAACTCCAATTTCATATAGTGAAAATATTTGGACTCTATGACCAAACGCCTACTTAGGGCAGCTAATGAAATTAGTAACATACAAGTGTAGAACTATAGGCCATCCATCATTGGTGCTAAGAGTAGTTGTTGCCAAACCACACATGTTAAAGAGCTACTTGCAAAACCCTAACATAATTTAGTGTTTAGATCAATTCTAAAGTGAAATGAAGAAATATAAAAAAGATGTAACTTGTCTGATAACAGAGACAGAAGCCATCCCTCACAGTGTAACACAAAACAAATGACCCCAGCATTTAAATTACGTTTACTTTAATTTCTTTCCTTTTCAATTTCATGTTTTCTAGAGTTGGTAAATTATTCCTTTTCTAAGAATATCAAATCACCTAAAGCGTTCAAAGGAACTATATAACAAATAAATCATGACGAGAAAATATAATAGTAAGAGGGGAACAGATACACTAAAAAAGTGGACGATTGAAACTTGTATTGGTATAGATAAGGGCAAAACCAAAGGCATATAGCATAATCTATAAAGAGCTTCAAGCTCAAAATTACAAGAAGACAGCATTACAAGTAACCACTCTCCTTTCACAACTCAACAGAGAGTACGGTCAGAGAAAGTTGCAGTATCAGTTACTTGCCTTTGTCGTAGTCACTACTGCTCAGAAGCAGATGCAGGAGTTGTTTTCACAGAAGGATTGTAGACGCTGAACTCTCCGAAGTCTCTTCTACCACTGGAAAAAATATATGCCACATCAGTGCCTTTGAACAAAGAAAAAGTATCGCTTCTCACAAATCCAAATTGCTTCCCCAAACTAAAGTTGCACGTCTATATCATATGATCCATGATCTATGCCTCTAAGAATACTGATTAACAGCTTCAGCACACACAAGCTATATAGCATTTGACCAGAACAACAATGGAACCTTTCATTTTAAGGTTAGTGGAAGAAAAGTTGCAAGAGAATGGTGCTAGTTTTTGAGAAGGAGAAGGGAGGACGTATTTATTTCTTAGATGCACCAAGTATTTATCTATACCCAAAATGACAAACTCACCACTTATGTGTGCTTATGCATATTTACGCTAGCATATGTTATTGGGACTGATTTTATTCTATAATGTGCTCTTTCACTATATCTCAAAGTGTCCTAATCACACTCTACCAGCATAACATTCGTACTTAAACTCCTCAAACAAACAACTTTAACCTCTCATCTTGTGGCAGTATCTTGAAGCTGTGTTTGGTGTGGATGTTTTCTTATTTTCCCATCTTTGGTTGGACAAAACGTTTGGAGAACATTTTCTCTAGGAAAACAAGTTGCTTAAAAATGAGAAAAATGACTTCCTTAACGGAACAAGTTCCATAAGTGATATTCTATGTTTATTGTATCTTCCCCACCCAAGGCACCCAATACCCCCAACCCCTACCCCTTGACCATCCCACCCCTTCCACCTCTATAGGTTTTTGCTAGATCACATATAAATGGTCTTGAAATAACAATTTTTTTTGCTTACTTACCAAACATAAGAAAATAAATAAGAAACCAACTTGTTTTCCAAAAAAACCTTTTCTAGGAAAACATTTTCCATGGAAAATATGCTCCCTCATACCAAACACACATGTAGATATTAAAATGAAAGGTCAATATCATTTTATATTGATTGTATAAAATCCTATTTCGTTTAAAAAGATCAAATGTTAGATGGAGATGACAGTGGATTCCTAACCTGTGCATTATATCCCAGCCAGCAGGTAAGAAGCGTGGATGAACAGCTTCAACAAAAACTTGCCTCCATCTCTGACAAAATTCACGAATTCCCTCCTCCCCATTCTCTTTGAGTAGATGATTAACAACTTGCTTCCCGTGTGGTCCATGCCCTAATAGTGAGAGTTTTGAGTCTCGTTTGGATGATACACTAGCATTTATATTAGCAATGGAATTAGCAGTTCCATTAGACACATCGCAGCTTTCATCAACATATGACTCCGAAAGAATATCATCCTGTTTCACTATGGATTCTCTTTTGAGCGGGACATCATTGTTATGAACAATAGAGGACCCATCATTGACCCCAAAATGTGAATCACTAATAGTCATGTCCTCTATTGGTAATACATTGGTATTTTCTTCATTGTTGCTTGAATTATCTGAAATTTCCTCAGGCGGAGATGCTCCTTTGGTTTGCTTGTTATCTAGCTTATCATCTGATGTGGTACTTCTACTAGAATCTTTGCAAGCTAACATTCTCTTTTTCTCAAATCGCTTTCTCCTATTAGTACTAATCCCAATTAACAAAGCTCTTTCGAGATCTTCATCAGAAACTTCCCGTCCACCATAATAGTTTCTGACAATCTACAATAACAAAGACAATAAGAAAGTTTTCAACTATTAGCAGTTTTAAACAACTCAGCAATTGAAAGGATTACTTAAATTGATGGAGAGAATAAAGATGCCAGAAAACAGATGATTAAGACACCCGAAACATCAAAAATAAGCACAAAGAAATATGCAAGTGATTGCATGATGCAAAATTCAGCAAGTACATCCAAAGCAGTTCATTCAAATTTAACTCACTACTGCAGAACGAGGATGCAAGTTACAAGAAAGAGTAAGGTGGAAGAACCAACAGAAACAGAATTAAAGGATAATATACATATTACGTCTTCAGTCTAAAACATCTAACGAGAGAGGACTGTATTATTATCACCATTGAGTGGTATATATTTCACCAGAGAAGAACTGTTGGCTTTTATGTTAATAATAAAACCAAGCTTTTTGTCAGGTTTTCTTCTTTTCCATTTCTCTGATAATAACCATGTCTCAGATTCATGCACAAAGCAATTTGTGTCACCAAATCAAAGCACTTGCTAGTGTTTGACAGGGTTGACCATTTTGGCTTAAACACCAAGATATTGCTCCTTGCTATATGCTAGCCTTCTTGATAATGGACTTGAGCAAAATTACAAGATACTGAAAATTCTCTTCTAAATGGTAATAACTTATTCCAGCATGGTAATGGAAAATATGATTGTTATGAGTGAATAGATTGACCCTAAGGTGGATGTATGAATGTAGTCATGTACTAGGACGGATAAGATTATGAATGAGCACATCTGGGACAAGGTAGGAGTGGCTTCCGTTCTGGACAAGATGAGGGAGTGATGCTGAGATGGTTCGGGTATGTGAAGAGGTCAAAGTGAGGAGGTACGAGAGCTTGGCGATGGCGAGTTCGAGGCGGGGTAGAGGTAGGCCGAAGAAGTACTGGGGTAGGTGATTAGACAAGATATGACACATCAAAGCTCACCGAGGACGTGACCTTAGATAGGACGATTTGGAGATAGCGGATTAGGGTAGAAGGTCAGTAGATAGTTGAATGTTTTCTCATTTTTCTGCGAGTTAGGCTTGGTGGTAGTTTGGCGCCCTGTACTTGTTTCTCCTTTAATACCAGTAGTATTAGCA
>JAJOOH010008245.1:0-28952 GCA_029582605.1 Solanum gracilifrons | reverse complement strand
AGGGATAACTTATCCCGGTACTAATTATTAATCCCGGGATAAGTTATCCCGAACTTGCCAACCAAACAACAAATATAGCGGTACTATAATTTAATCCCGGGACTATTTGGTATTATCCCTCACACCAAACGACCCCTAAGTGTTTGGTAGGCCGACTCTTTTATGCTATCTTGAGGGGCCTTTTAAAAGAATTTATAATAAAAGCTGCCCATAAACAATATTAACACCAAACACGATATACATACATTTTGAATTTAAAAAGAAACCATGTGCTTGTAAGTTGTAAACACAATTCAGAAAAGATGCTTCATAATAATGCTAGATATTCTTTTTGGTATGATAAATTGTGGTTGCAATCAGTTTCAACACTGTAATAGTTTATTTTTAATTATCCAAATCGGTACAGAAATAGAAATTAGATTAGAATCCAGATTTTTTAAACTCTTCTTCTAACAAATAAAACTTACTTTTAATGCAATAGAAAATCAAGAAATTACTATGCATAACATTTAATTCATACCATGTTTAGGGCCGCTAACATATTCCAAACATGATTTTAAGTCCCAAGCTTATGAAGTTATGCTTTATTCAGAATAAATAGTGGTATTTACACTCAAATTCAATTATATGAGTGTACTTATCTTCAATAAAATATATTTAAAATATTCTTCAACTTATACAAAAAAAGAGTTTATCTGGATTTAAACATGTTTGCATGGAATTTACCCCTTTTCATTATAGACCCATAATTGAATCAAATACAGTTCCTAAAGTATTATTTTATGATGCAATCAATTATGTCTAGACTAAATATAATTACTGATAGTATTCCTCACAAATTTAAATTAAACCTTCTCATATACAAATTCTCCTTAACTAATTGCATTATAATGAAAGAAAAATCATGTATTTTCTATACAATAAAACGACTTCCTTTTCAACATATATATTCTTTGATAATTTATCACACAATATTAATCACCCACAAAAATAATGTGTCCTCCCCCGGGTGGGCTAGTAGTGTCAGGAATATATACTTGTAAAATGGAATAATTGGCACATGAGAAAAGTGTAATACCTACTATTACTATTAAAATGGAGCATAACCAAATCATGGTATTCGAAAGAAGAATATGAAAGTCTTCAGCGTTCATGATCCCCTGGCTTCATTCGTGGGTCCTTTCCCACATTTGTGGAGGTCAGGCAGCTTGTTGGCCACATTTTTGGGGTCCCTGTCGTGATAGTGAGTCCTCCACTTCGTTCATAGTGGACCCTTCACATTCGTTAAGGTTATTGGTGGTCTGTCTTTAATTATAAAGAAAGACACAATCATCTTGTATTGAAATTGTTCAAATAGTTATATGTTGATCGTTTTATGTCCGAATTGGGTGATTCGAAGTCCCACACATCTTGAACTATTGAGGTTACGTTGGGGAGTGATCACAAAGAGTTGGCAATCCTCCGTTTGAGGTGAATTACCATCCAAAGCTGGAATCTTAGTTCTTTAACTGAGCTTAAATTGATGGTTTTTGCATGTTGGCTGTTTGCTTGGGTTGGTACCCTTGAATTGTGTTCCATTTTAGAACACAAGTTTGTGGCATTAACTAGGACCTCTAGTTAGAGGAAATTTCAGAAATTCTAGCGTGGGTCCCATAATTCATATTTTACTCCAAATATTGGCCCATTTCCATTTAGTGTGTTTTTTTTGTATAAATGATTGTACAAAAATTATGATCCTATTTTTTTTTATAGTGTGGCGGCGTTCGGAGACCTTTCGAAAAGGAAAAGTTCCAGACTTGTGATTTCGAGTGTGTGTGGTCGGCCTACAGGTAGGATACAACTTCCTTTCTATCTAGATTGAGCTTAAATGCATAAATGCATGGTCATTAGAGTGCAGTGGGGTTGGGTACCTTGTTATTCTTATTTCTCTTCTTAGATACCATGCTTTTGGATTGATTAGTATTATTTAGGGTTCAGTACCATGCTAGTTGGGGTTCATGTGTATTACTGCATGTTGTTCTGTATTGATTTTGTTATTAGTTTGGTAATGAGCATGTTCAGACGAACTAGATCCTAGTAGATAGGAATAGCAGACTTCAGTATGATAACAAGAGCCTTAATTAGGCGATCTCACAACTTGTTGGATATTCTGTTCTCTCCACTTAATTTTGCTGCTCTGATGCGTTATTGACGTTTCTATGCTTTCATGGTGACACAAGATTGGATTGTTCTAGGCTTGGAGCCTTCTATTGATTCTTGTAGGTGGATGTTGTTCCTTGGTGACTTGGTATTGATATATGAGATCCACTCCGGAGTCGACACACCACCAGGTCATTCTTACTAGCTGGGCAGCTTACGCCTCTAGGAGTGGACTGGTTAGCTGGGCAACGTTTATATATGATATTCTCTTTAGATTTGACACACCCCTGGGTAACTATTTCTAGTTGCACTCAGAGTGGACTAGTAGGTTGGGTATCCTCGATTGATTGTCACTCTTGCTAGTAAGGCTGGGAATTGACTCGATTGATGGTTACCTGGGATGGGGCCCTGACTTTCGCTTGGTGGTACTCTTCTTTTAGTAGACTTAGCTATGTTGTGTTCCTATCAGGCTTACGGGGTCCGTTTGGGTTTTATTTAAACTTGTGCACGAGTGTACTTTCTAAGTTTATAGGGTCCAATTAGGTTTAGTTAGTTGTTCTTAGATTTACTTTTTGTATGCTCGCTCGCTTTCTTTTATATCAACTTTGACCTTTGTTTGTGTATAGATTTAATCTTTTCTTATTTTCTTTACCCTTCTTGTTCAGTTGACCTATGATGTCTACTGGGTACCTGTAACACCTCGGAATGTAGTAGGCTAAGCAAGGGGATAAGTGCAAGGCATGAACTAGAGACATGGGCCTTGGCACCCCCCATGAGTGCTCACATGAGTCGTGAAGGGCACCACGGCTCGTGATGGTGCCCATGATGCCTATGCAGTAGCTAAGGAAGGCTGTCTATGTCCCACGAGAGCCTAGACGGCTCATGGTGGCCGCCACGAATCGTGGTGCGTCTCGTGCTGGTGAGGCAATAGCTTCACAGGGCTGTCCAAAAATAGAACCCTCGCCACGAGCCACTAGACGGCTCGTAAAGTCCACCACGGGCTGTGGGAGGGGTCATGGTGAAGACTTAGTTTTTAGTGGGTTGAGTGGTGGCATGCTAGGACATTGGTGAAGGGCCACGGGCATTACAATGGCCTGTGAAACACCACATGGACCGTGAAGTCATCCGTGAAGGGTTTTCATTAGACTTATAGTGTAGGGTCAACTTCAAACAATCATATCTTTTAGCACAAAATGAATTAGGTGGCCCACGAACTATAACATATAAAGTTTCTGAATACTCTTGCCTATGCCACCGAGTTTTCCCAATTTCCATCCCGGATTAAAAATTTAAGCCCGAAATAGTGAAGCACTATCAGGCTGAAATTCTTCACGACCCGTTTGACAGGCCGTGGTGGTCAGGATGACCCTGGTGAGCTTCCAATGAGCCAATTCGGCAGTTTTTAAGTCAGGGGTTATTGGGTCTTTTCCCAAATGTTTTAACTTAAAGCTATGTCATTTTTCCCAAGCCTAGGACCCCTATATAAGTCATTTTAACTCCAGAACTCACCCATTCAAGTCATTAATTCCAAAACCCCAAAAGAAATCCCAAAGCTCTTCTCTCAAATATTTCTCTCTCTAGAACTTGAAGAAAAAGAAAAAGTTCAATCTAGGATCAAGGTCAAGTCTCCAATCCTCAAGAATTTGTTGTCTTTGTAATCAAGGTATGATGTATTTTCATCCATGGTACCTCCATGATTTCCCCAATTTAGAAGAAGAATTCCCCAATTCTAGTTAGGGTTTCTTCTAATGTTATGGGTTTTGATCCAAATGATAGGATTATGATTGAGTTGATTGAATTACATGTTTTTAAGATGAATTTGCATGTACCCATGCCTAACCCATGTCTAGAAAGATGAAATTGATGTAACTGGGTTTTATGCCATGAAAGGGGAAATTGAGGATTTAGATGTATTCTTCTAGGATTGATGAGATACATTGTATATTGCTTAAGATTAGAATATATAGACATGAATTTCTTGAGAGTAAAGCATATAGACATGAATTTCTTGAGAGTGAAGCATATAGACATGAATTGATTGAGATTAAAGTATACATGATGACTTATGACTTGTAGGCTTTGAGATTACAATTGTCATGAGACTAAGGCATGTATTATGAATGATGAGTTATGATTATTAGGGATTTGAGAGTAAAGCTTATGTGATAAATTATAATGATCAGGGATTAGAGAGTAAAGATTATATGATGAATTATTGATTGATAGATAGAATTGTTGTAGAAGGATTTACCCACATGATCTATACTATGAATGTATGAATGTATAATGTGAAAGGTTTTCTCACATAGAATGATTCTAGGTTGAAAGGCTTGATCACCTAAAATGAAACAAAGCATGTTTGAACTATGATAGATTGAAGTAGTGATATGAGATCCCTTCATGAATAGCTTGACTTGGTAAGACAAGACCATGCATGATAGCTTGAGTTAGTAGATCTCATGGATAGCTTTCGATTGAGCAATAGTACCATTCCTTGAGTATCTTGGACTTGCATGAGAGGATGCCTTCCATGATAGCTTGGTCTAGCATAATGAGGTGTTTTTCCTTGATAGCCTAGAATTGGTAAATAGTAACCATTCATGGGTAATGACCTGTCTTGGACTAGTAAAGAAGTACTCTTCCATGAATAGTAGAAATAGCTAAAGAAGGATTAGTCCCTAATCAAAGTAGCATAGTTATGATGAAAAAAGGTTACTTTATGAAGAAGTATTGTAAGCATGTTTTAGTATGAGATTTACTTGTATGATGAAAGGTTAGCTTGGATTGTTGCTTGAGTTGCCTTCATTGATATGTGTGACTAGAGGTGGATTACGCAAGTCCTAACTAAGGATAAGTTGAGGTTACCTGAGAAAGTGTTCCTCTTACATTATGATGATCTATGTGAATTTATTATGCTTATGACTTATGTTGTTAGCTCTTATATGTCTTATGCTGACTAATGCATATGTTATGCCGATGTTGATGTTTATGCTAGCTATCATATTTACTACATGTTTGTACTAACACATACTCTTGCCTACATTCTTAACAAATGTAGGGTCTGGCGATATCGACTTCTATCCTCATGGCTAGGATCATAGTAGAGCAAGATTTGAAGTTTTGGTAAGTCCTCATAGCATTCAAGGATTTGACCACCATGTCCTTATGTCTTTCATTTTATATTTAGAACTATTGTATGGGTTGTGTCCCAAAGATATTCATGTCTTAGATGGTTTGAGATAAGTGTATTAAACCTTCACTCGTTTTATAAAGACTTTGATATAGTTAAAATGTTTTAAATTTCTGCTAAATTATATTATCTTATGTTATGAAAGCTAATTGGCTTGTATGAGGCCTCTCGGGGTCTTGTACGCCATGTTACATCTAGGGTGTACCTGGGTCGTGACAAACTTGGTAATCAGAGCACAAGGTTTAGAATGGTTCTAGGATGTCTCAAAACCACGTCAAGTAGAGTCTTGTTCATAAGTGTAAAGCGCGCCACATTTATGAATGAGAGACTACTAGATTCTTAGGAAACTTCACTTCTTCTTCACTCTAAGTCGTGTGATAGAGTTTAACTCTATAAGGTCTCTCTCCTACTCCTTTTCCGATGGTCTTCAGGATATGACTACTTGAATGGCTCATGCTACAAGGAGCGAGGGATAAAATGTTTGTTGTGACACCATATGTGGCTATGAGATTTGATGTGTTGTTAGACCCTTTTTTTGTCTCTACTCCTAAAGGTGATTCTATGATACCTGAGAGGGTCTATAGAAAATGTCCCGTCTCCTTACCCCATAGAGTTACTCTAGTTGATTTGGTAGAGCTTGATATGCTAGATTGAGATGTCATCCTTAGGATGGATTGGTTGCACTCTTGTTATGCTTTTATTGATTGTAGAACCCGTTTAGTCAAATTTTAGTTTCCAAATGAGCATGTCCTAGAGTGGAAGGGGGGAAAGTCTATGCCGAAAGGTTGGTTTATTTCTTGTCTTAAGGCTAGGAAGATGATTTCTAAGGGTTGTATGTACCACCTAGTTAGGGTGAAGGAAATAGATCGGAGACGTGGCTGAGCACTTCACGTCCTAGATTAGCCTATCTCCTTATGTATATATGCTTAGCTAGTCTTTTGCCTTTGAGACGACTTGTTGTGGTCCACTTTTGGACATGTATTTTCATATTAGATAGCTATGTACTCTTGACATCTAGGTTCTCGGAGGGATTCTCTTGTATATAGATTTTTCGTGCTTCTTTTTCTATCTCATTTTACTGTCTAGTGTTAGTTCTGCTTAGTTCTACCCTTATACCCATTACTTGTCATTTTAGATACATGTTGGCTTACTTGTACAAAGTGAATACATAGTAGAGTCCTGCGAATATGTGTGGAGATGTATGTATCCTATCTTTAGGAGGCTACAAGATGTCCAATGGAATTTCCCTATTTTGTATAGCTTTTGTGTACTGTGTGTTATTGGTTTCATGAAATCTCACTTGTTTCACTTTTTTCATAGGACGGTTCATACACGCCACACAGAGGCCTAGTGTAGGTGTAACGACCTGATTTTGTCGTTAGGGAAAAGCCAATGGGGAAAGAATTGGGGCAAGAAAACTTTTTCGTAGTAACTTGAGATTTCCAAGCCTAGTCAAGATTTGGATGAAATCGGAGTCAATGAGGTCTAGGGAAATCTGGTAACAAATGAGGGATCTATTAATGAATTTTATTACATAGGTGGATAGTTAAGACGTTAAGGATCCCGTACGACTTTACATATTTGAATTCGGGTGAGTAGAACTCTCGGAATCGATCTTAGTGCTAAGGGTATTTCTTTGAGCATCGTTGGTTAAAGGTGCATTATGAAATGGAGATTTCGAAATTCTTAAAATAGCTCTTTGTTTCGTTCCAGCCGCTTTGGCGCTGGATTTCGCTGCTCTGGCGGGGCCGCTACAGAGGGATGAAGGCCGTTATGGCGGGCTCAATGCGACTTAAGGTTGTAAATAAACCCCTAAACGACCTTATTATGCACTTTTTGACTTTTATAGATAAGGAACGAACCCTAGGCGATTCCTACTCATTTTTCATTTTGACGCTAAAGGTAAGTTTTTCACTCCCCGAATCCATTTTTCGATCCGTAGAACGTAACATAATTGTTGAATATTGATGGGGGATGGTTTTGTTATAGATTCTATGGTGGAAACAACCCTAATTTCGATAATTGGGATCATGGGTTTGATCTAGGGTTCATAGAATTGTTAGTAATTCAAGTAATTAGGGATTGCTAATTGATTCCTGTATTATATTGATTGTTTGTAGACCAATATCAAGCGGAACGAATCTGGAAAGGGAAGGATCAAGTTTCTTAGGGTTTCAATCTTGGATTCGAGGTAGGTGATGGTTGTGATTTCATATTGGTGTGATATATGTTTGTAATTGCTTCATTAAAATGCATGTATTATTGCGAATGTTTCATTATTGATCACCTTAATCGTAAATGAGGATAATTAAATCATTGTATGCCATTAATCACCTATTGTTGTATTATTGTGAGAATATACATTGTGATTGTGATTGTGCTTTGTTGAATGGGTGGGTGTCACGATTTGACACACTAACTGGGATCGGTTGCCACATTCTACCATAAATATGGGATCGGTTGCCACGTTCGGCATAAATATGGGATTGGTTGCCACGTTTCGGCATAAAGATTGGATTGGTTGCCACGTTCCGGCATAAACATTGGATTGGATACCACGTACCGGTGTGCTAACAGTTTGGGTATGTGTTCCATTAGAGGACCATTAAATTGGATTCCGTGAGAGACCATTGAATTGCGTTGTGTACCTACTTGTGATGATTACGTTCATATCTAATGATGATTGATATTGGAAGACTGTATGTTGCTCTAAATTGATAACCAATGTGTATTATTGAGAATGTGGGATGCTACATTGATCATGAAAAGATGACTAATATTGTATATGTTCGGTATATGCCTGTTTTATAATGTTGTGGTTACTTGCATGTGTTTCACTTATTGGGATAGCCACGTGATCCTATCAGTACACTTTGGTTGTTTACTGATTCTGCAGTTTCTCTTTCTTTGTTGAGTACATGACATTTTCAGGTGGCTATTGATAGACTTCAGCTAGGTGACTAATGAGCGTGACCGGATTCAAGGGTGATCCAGTTCTTTCAGGATGCCACATATCTTTCTTGTTTAAGTTCATTCTTTTTGGACTCAGACTATTTCTTAAAGGTGTTGTTTAGTTTCGGGGTTGTACCCCTTGTTCTTAGACTTGTCGGTAGTAGAGTTTTGGTACATTGAATTTCAGGTTCTAGAGGTTGTTCTGCCGCATTAGTTCGGCTAGTTTATTTAAACCTTTGGAGTTTATGGTGACTCCATTTATATTGTTAGTTATACCTTATTCCGTATGTTTAAATGTGTATTACTTTGGTTAAGTTGAATAGTTGGGTTGTAGTTTTGGTTCTCCCACCGAAGGGTTAGTGTGGGTGCCACTCACGACGGTCTGGGTCGTGACAAAGTTGGTATCAGTGCCCTAGGTTTGTTAATATCATTGTACAAAAATGAGTCTAGTAGAGTCTTTCAAAACGGTACGATGATGTCCGTACTTTTCTTCGAGAGGCTATAGCACTTTAGGAAAAACTCACTTCTTTTTACTCTTTCGTGCTATGACTTGAATCCAATTGGTATCTGGGTGATACAAATTGGTATCTTTCCTCCTTCACTCTATGGTCCGAATGAGAGCAACAACAGTGGTAACACCATCACTAGCAAGACAGGATGTGTATAGGCTACCGACTATAGGGTCACCATTCAGAACAAGTATCCATTGCCTCAGATATATGAACTTTTTGACCAATTGCAAGGTGCATCGGTTTTCTCTAAGATTGATTTAAGCTCTGGTTAGTATCAGTTAAAGGTTGAGGCGGTTAAGAATTTGGTTCGACAAAATTCTATGATTGAAATTAGCATTTTTGTGGGGCTCGCTAGCTACTATTGTTGCTTGTGATATGAGTTGAGTCCAATTGGTATCTCCCGATTCCAATTGGTATCTCAACGAAGTGAACTAGACATCGTAGTCCCGGCTAAAGGGACACATGCAGGTTAGTTGGAACTAAGAAGGTTCCAATTGGTATCTGGCCTTAAGGGTCGTATAAGGCGTAGATGATCAGTAACAGTCGTCTTATGGAATAAACTAATTAAAGAATTTGGACTTATCTGCAAGTTGTAACTGCTTGAGTTTCGTGAAACTTGTTGTGAAAAGAAAGTCATCACGAGATCAGGTGCAGGGGTCTAGATAAATTAGGTTTTGGTTCGTAAGCGAGAAATCTGGACGTTCGTTGCGACCAACTGATAACTATGTGAGAGTCTGGGTGTATCCTAGGTGTGTGGGTTATGGTGTTGAATTAATGAGATGATTTAGATTGTGTATAGTTGGATTGACTCGTTATAGACAATGATTTCTCCTAACTTGGAGATTTATCTTAGACTTGTTTGATAAAGCTGGGAACCTTGGGAAATTTTAGAAGAACGAAAAGAACCCAGAAATTGTTGACAGGGGTTCTATTTCCGTAGAGGCTGCTGGGGCGGGATATTCTCGCCAGTGCGAGACCGCCAGTGCGGGATTTCTCCCGCCAGAGAAGGATAGGGCAAGATAAAATCTTAGCCCTGTCTCCTATGTTTTCCCTAGTCACAATTATGGACCCCGAATCGTACCCGAACTAAACCCCGTGATCTAATTCAGTGTTCAACAATCGAATATAAGTTATAAAGTGTGTTAAAATATTGGAGAACCTAGGCATATAATGAGGAAATCAGCGAAGCCGTGGAGGCTGGAGAAATGGTAATGCTGGCAGAGGAGTAGTGCAACCAAGCAAGGAGGTTTCCCGTCAAGAGGACAAGGCTCAGTTATATGTTTTTTCAGGAAAAACTGAGTTTGAGGTGTGATGCAGTGGTCACTAGTGCTACTCTTTTCTGAGCCCGGATGGCTATTGTTTTGAGTGATATGGGTTCTACTTATCCGTATCTGTCAGTTCAATTGCCTTGGGAGTTGCTATGGTTTGTGATATACTTGATGTCTCCTCCATGTTTCTACCCTAGTTGAAGAGTCAGCTATAGTCGCCCATGTATATCGTGTTGTCTTGTTGTGTTTATATATTTTCAGAGTTGAGTTGGTTTGGTTATATTGGATATGACTGACTTGGTATAATCTTATGCATGACTTGGTTGTCCCCCTATTATACCGGGCTTAATTGTAATACTAAGTCGGTAACTTTAGAGATCCCGGGTAGGGAAAGGTTAGAGTGGGAAGGGGGTACAAGCCTAAGTTAGCTAAGGTCATATCTTTCGTGAGGGGTAGAAAACTTGTGGGGAAGGATTTTTTGACATAATTGACTCATATTCGGGATGTTGAGGTCAAATCCCCCTATATTGAGTCTATTCCTATGGTGTTAGAATTGAGAGACCTTAAAGCTCAAATCCAAGGGCTTCTTGATAATGGTTTCATCCGTCCTAGTGCTTCCCTGTGGGATGCTCCTGTCTTTTTTGTTAAGAAGAAGGAGGGTAGTTTGAGGACTGGTGATTTTATCTTAAACCATAAATGAGTGGATTGATACCGGAATGACAAGCTTATGGATAAGAAAGGTCCAAATGAGTATGCTTGGGTGAAGGAAATTGAAGTATATTAGTTAAAAAGTGTGTACCAAGATTGGGCTAGTCCATTGAATTTGATGAGTTTACTTGAGTTTGAGGTGTCGTGTTGATGAATTGTTGGCTTCGTAGTGATAGTCATGGCTGACTGAGCGTAATGGTAATAAGAGTTCGTGATGGATTGTGATGGGATGCAACTATACAATAAAATAGTTGGTTAAGCGAAATTTTGTATAGTAATTACGACTTACGAGTATCTAAGGTTGTGGTTTTCTAATATTTGGTGAGTAACGTGGTTGTATGGAAAGTATTAAGAGATGGTGGGACACCATTAGAATAGAAATTAAAGAACTAAAGTCATAATGAAGAAAAATAGTGGGAGGTAGTACAACCTTTAGAGAGAGGCGAGAGCAAGAACATTTTATTTGATTGCAAAGGCTAAAGAAATATCTTCAGAGGGGCAGATAATTGGGTTCAGAGATGTGTGATTTCATTTGTTTGTTATGACTATGGTAATAGTGTAACAAGTTCTTCAAATTGATTAAAAACTATTGGGAAGGACGTGAGGAAGGAGTGGATAGACATTAGCTCGAGTGTGATGATAAGTGCTTTGTCTCTGTTTTGAGTTTAGTAATGCGCACGATTGAATTTTACCAAAGGATATTGTAAGATCGATGAAGATGCGATCAATGATAAGCGAAGATCTAGGAATTCATAAGAATCTTCAAGGTACAAGTTAATGTTGATAGAGAAAGGGATTGTGTTATACAGTGGAAATTACAAATCAGATTTTTCATTGTGAGTCTACATTCGTGCAGATGTATTTTGTCAAGGTATGAATTGGCAAGGTGAGGAATGATCAATTGTATCTGGTATTTAGCATTTGAAAGGACTTACACATGGGGTGAGTCGTAAGTTTACTACTATTGATTGTTAAGTACCTAAGAAAGGTTTCATTTTTAAAAGTGTTGGTTTATAATAAGGTAAAAGGTTTGAGTGTTTATGATGGTTGTTAGTGTTGTGAGTATGATTCACTAGCTATGCTCTAGTGTGTTGTCACTTTTGTGGGTGGATCCCTAGTGGTGTATCAAGGGTACCAAATCATGCGATGTTCTCTTGGTTGAGTGGGAAGATTTGTTTATTTTGAATGACATAATTGGTGTTGTCTTGGAGTTGTTAAAGTATTTTAGTGGGTCTACATGTACCACCTTGTTATGAGAATTTATAGAAGAGCTACCGTGCGTATTTGTGGTTGTCCGGTAATCTTAATAATCCTCTAGTCGTTGAGGTCATGTATCGTTTATGTGTGGTTGAATGTGAGGATCATTGGGTCCAATTCTACTGTTCTTAAGAGGTAATCTATAATTACTAAACCTAGCATTTTGATAGTGTTGTTGGAGGGGTTGTATGCTCGGACATATCCCTATATGAGTATTTTATTCCTAAAGAACAAATTTGTTATAACTTAAGCTCATAGGAATTTATGTTGTGGGATGGAGATATTGTTAAGAACTATTATTGTTTGGGTATTTTGAGTGTGTGTTGGTTAATTCAGGTTCACCTCTAATTGTGGCAAGTTTTGATTCAAGATTTTATCAGGGTTATGCGGAAAGGATTCGTCCGGAGGATTGTGTCAAAGTCCTTGATAACATGTTGAGACGTGTGTACGATCAACTTTGGTGGTTGTTGGGAATCACTTTTGTTGTAGTTAAGTTTACATACAACAATATTTATCACTCGAGTATTGAGATGACTTTGTTGAGGCATTGTAAGGAAGGATATGTAGGTATTCAATTAGTTTGTTTGAGGTTGGAGATGTGAAGCCCTTAGGGGATAATGGGATTCGGTCAGAAGGGCATTCGAGACAAGTATCCCCAGTAATTTGATGATTAAGATACTACTCTACCCTTACTTTAGCCAGTCCTTCCTAGTTGATCACTCTGGGACGAGTGATGGGTAAATTGGTATCTATTGTAACGACCTGATTCCGTCGTTAAGGAAAAGCCAATGGGGAAAGAATTGGGGCAAGAAAACTTTTTTGTAGTAACTTGAGATTTCCTAGCCTAGTCCAAATTTGGACGAAATTAGAGTCAATGAGGTCTAGGGAAATCTGGTAACTAATGAGAGTTCTATTAATGAATTTGATTACATGAGTGGATAGTTAAGACGTTAAGGATCCCGTACGACTTTACGGAATTGAATTCGGGTGAGTAGAACTTCCGGAATCGATCTTAGCGCTAAGGGTATTTTTCTGAGCATCGTTGGTTAAAGGTGTGTTGTGATATGGGGATTTTTGAATTCTCAAAATAGTTCTCGGTTTCGTTCTAGCCGCTTTGGCAATGGTTTTCGCCGCTTTGGCGGGGCCGCTACAGCGGGATAAGGGCTGTTGTGGCGGGCTCAACACGATTAAAGGTCGTTAATAAACCCCTAAGTGACCTTATTATGCACTTTTGACTTTTAGAGCTAAGGAACGAACCCCATGTGGCTCCTACTTGTTTTTCACCATTTTTGAGGCTAAAGGTAAGGTTTTCACTCCCCTAATCCATTTTTCGATCCATAGAACGTAATAGAATGGGTGAATATTGTTGGGGGAGGGTTTTATTATAGATTCTATGGTGGAAACAACCCTAATTTGGATAATTGGGATCATGGGTTTGATCTAGGGTTAATTGAATTGTTAGTAATTTGGGTAATTAGTGATTGTTTCTTACGGTTTCAAGCTTGGATGTAAGATAGGTGATGGTTGTGATTTCATGTTGTTGTGATATATGTTTGTAATTGCTTCATTATAATGCATGTATGTATGCGAATGTTGCATTATTGATCACCCTAATCGTAAATGAGGATAATTGAATAATTGCATGCCATGAATCACCTCTTGTTGTATGATTGTGAGAATATACATTCTGATTGTGATTGTGGTTTGTTGAATGGGCGGGTGTCACGATCCGACTCACTAACTGGGATCGGTTGCCACGTTCCAGCATAAATATGGGATCGGTATCCACGTTCCGGCATAAACATTGGATCGGTTGCCATATTTCGGCATAAACATTGGATCGAATACCACGTACCGGTATGCTAACAGTTTTGGTGTGGGTTCCATGAGAGGACCATTGAATTAGGTTCCGTGAGAATGTGGGATGCTACATTGATCATGAAAAAATGACTAATATTATATATGTTCGGTATATGCTTGTTTTATAATGTTATGGTTACTTGCATGTGTTTCACTTATGGGAATAGCAACGTGATCCTACCAGTACACTGTGGTTGTGTACTGATACTGAACTTGCTCTTTCTTTGTTGAGTACAGGGCATTTTCAGGTAACTATTGATAGACTTCAGCTAGGTGACTAATGAGCGTGACCGGATTCAAGCGTGAGCAAGTTCTTTCATGTTGCCATGCATCTTTCTTGTTTAAGTCCACTCTTTTCGGACTCTGACTATTTCTTAAAGGTGTTGTTTAGTTTTGGGGTTGTATCCCTTGTTCTTAGACTTGTCGTTAGTAGAGTTTTTGTACATTGAATTTCAGGTTCTAGGGGTTGTTCTTTCGCATTAGTTTGGCTAGTTAATTTAAACCTTTGGAGTTTATGGGGACTCAATTTTTATTGTCATTTAAACCTGCTTTCGTAGCTTTAAATGTGTATTACTTTGGTTAAGTTGATTAGTTTGGTTGTAGTTTTGGTTCTCCCACCGGAAGGTTAGTGTGGGTGCCACTCACAACAGTCTGGGTCGTGACAGTAGGGGTCCACCTCCCATACCGATTAGGGGTGTCACACCACCCCTAGCACAACCGATGAGGGCAGGACCAGCCCACCCACCACCTGGACCAACTATGGCTCCAGATCTTAAGCTAACCATTTCTTAGCTTCTGATTGTGGTTGGAGGCATATAGAAATCCCAACACCAACATCAAGTCAGTAGGATCAGTCTACAGCAGACGTGTCTTGATTTAGGTACCACCTTGGGGTGTATATCTCGTGATTGCGGCCAAAGCTATGCTACTTGAGGAGCAAAACATGCTCGAAATGTTCCAAAGGCTTTTACCTCTGAGGTATTTTTGGCCCATGGGTTAAGAGGCCCACAATTTTCTGACTGCTTGCTAAGAGCGGCTTTATACATTTGGACTAATGGAGTAGAGAGGAGCCAACTTCACTACTTATCAGTAAAATGGGCCTTGTAGGCAGTGGTGGTGTACCATCATAAGACTAGACCAGTTGGGTCTCCTCTGGTCATTTGGACTGAGTTTTTTATGCCTTCTTAGCTAGGTTCATCCCTCGCAGCATTAAAGATCACATCAGAGATCAGTACTCGAGGTTGGAAAAGGGCTCCATGACTGTATCACAATAAGAGGCAAGGTTCCACAATCTGTCCCGCCATGCCACTATGATTCTACCCACCAAGGAGGAGAAAGCCTAATGCTTTGTTCATGGGTATAGGCTTCATATAGGGATTAAGACTCAATTTGTGGTCTCCGCTAGTCGTTCCATTTTGGATGTTGTTGACCATGCTTCTGATGAGTCAGGAATTTTGACTCATTTAGGGCTTATCATTCAATGAATTAATGTCCTCAATGCCTATTTTGTGCTCATAACTGATGTTAATGTGTTGATATGCAACATATGATGGCTTGAGAACAAGGCAAGGACATTACGATGCATAAATGAATGAAAAAGTTGGAAAAACTGAAGAAAAGAGAAAATGGAGCTCGCAAAAGTCACTAGGCGAGTTGCCGAGTGAGCCTCCATCTAGCCAAGAATTCAATGGAATAACCTATGTACCCAGCCAACTTGGTGAGCATATGATGATTTGGCGATGCGCCAAATGGATCGGTGATAACAACCCAGCTCGGCTAAACTTCCAGAACAATTGGATGCAGGAGCGAAGACAAAAGCAAAAAGAAGTGCAACTCGGTGGATTACTGAGTCAATTGGCGATCCCGACTAGTTTTGCCGAGTGGACTCTGTGCTGAGATTTTGGGAAGTTTTTAGGAACATATAAATTCATTTTTTGAAAAGGGAGGAGGAGTTCCCATACATTGCATTCCTCTATTTTTGAGATCCTTTACCTATTTTATTTTACATTGTTGAACATTCTTGAAGAAGATTTGGATCTTGGATTTGAGGATTTAGGATTCTAACTTTGATTTTGGCATTGAGTATTGCAGATTTTTAACAAATTTAGATGGATAATCTTTTTGGTAATGATTTCTTACTTTTTGCTAAGGTTGGCTAAAACTCCTTCCCTTAGAGGTGTGATAATGTAATCTAATACATAAATTAATTTGCGGGTATTGTTTATTGTTGGATTTAATGTTGTTTTGAAATGGGTTCAATTGTTTATTTGTGTTTTAATTGATGAACTGAAGTTGCAAATTTTGTTCTAGTTTAGCTCTCTATTTCTGCTTGAGAAAGAGGTATAGAGTAGAATGAATGATCGACAGTTGTATTGATTTTTATATTTACAACGCAGCTTGAGAAAGATGGTTTAATTAAGGAATTGGGGTAGTTGGTATTGTTAAGCTTGTTGAGGTTCGAGAGAACTCACTCGAAACATGATAGTTGATCGATAGATGGCTATTATATTCAAACCTATCCTACCCATTGAGATTAAACAACTTGAAGCAATTAATAACCACCCCTTAAGAGAAATTAGTATTCGATTGATTACATTCCTAAGATCCTCTCTCTAATCGTTCAAATCTAGTGTTAATTACATTTTGTTAAAAATTGGTTTCTAAATCCCCTTTTGATATAGATCATTGAAACTTTGTGATTTATTTTATGTTTCATATCTTTTTACTTCTACATAACACAAGAGCACATATGTACTTCGTAATTGAATTCTTTGAACTATCACTCCCTGTGGGATCGATCCCAACTCATCATTGGGTTTATACTTTTTAGCGACCACCTACACTTTGAATTGCAAAAACTATAGTTGAGTGTTATCAAAAAATGGCACCGCTGCCGGGTAAGGGTGTTTAGAATTCGTTTATTAGAATGTTTTTGTGAACTAGTTTTGTTGTAGTAAATTTTTCTTATTATCTCTGAACAAGTAAAGAAAAGAGTGTGAACGGGAGCAGTGCAAGTCAACTTGGAAACAATGATGACATTGGAAACTTGTATGATGTCAATGTGGATCAGCTAGGAAGTGCCTGTGCTATTCGATTGCCCACAACTGTGGGAAATGCGGTGTTTCATGTGACCATCACTATGTTGCAGTTGTTGCAAATGAAAGGTCTCTTTGGGGGAATTTCTCACTAGTACCCTCATGATCGCATTCACAATTTCGTGAATGTGTGCGGACCCTTTTCCTACAAGAACATCACTCAAGAATCAGTCTGACTCTGTTTGTTTCCTTTTTCTCTACTGGGGGAAGCAACGAAGTGGTTGACCGAACTACCAAGGGAATCCATCACTTCTTTGGACGAGCTCACAGAAGTGCTTTATGAAAGATTTTTCCCTCCCTCGAAGATGGTTAAGTTTAGGGATAATATTTAGAACTTCAAGCTGATTGATGGTGAACCTATTCATGAGACGCGGTAGAGATTTCAAAAGGTGCTTCTTCAATGTCCTACATATGGGTTGCCGGAAAATGTGTTATTGCAATATTTTTAACGAAGTCTTTACACCGTCAACAAAGGTGTCACCAACCAACTCATTTAGGGTTGAATCATGAGACAACCATTTGATGTACCGTCAACTTTTCTTAATCAGATGACCCAAAATAATCTTGCATGGTACACAAGGGAAGATCAAGTGTCTTCGTTGAATATTAGGCTGACCAAGGAACAAATAGAAAAGAACCAAGAACGTGATGAAAACATGGCCAAGATAATGACTCAAATGGACCTAGTGACGAAACATGTCATGGGAGGTGGTTACAAGGTTGTGAATGCGGTTTGTGCTAATAGTGGTGTGAGTCCTCATGATGTACAATTTTAGGCAATGTACAACGAAGAGGTATAATTCTTGTCAAACTAAGCAGGGAGTTCTTGTTCGAGCTATCCAAGGCCGGGTGGGAATCAAGGTTGGAATAGAGATCGTGATGATGGTTGGAGAGATCGAGATGGAGATTGGCGTGATCAGTGTACAAATTGGAGAGATAAAGATGGGAACGTTCCCACTTATGAACGATAAAAGTCAAAGGAACAAAAAATTGATCCCAAAAACTTTCAGACCGAGGATATGGTTGCCTGCATCTTAAACAAGGTAGAAAAACCGGATAAGGTACTCAAAGAGATGTAGGATGATGTCTCATCTATAAACCAAACAATGACCTCGCACTCAATTTCCATAAAGCAGTTTGAGACTCAAATGGTCAAATTTCAGCTCAGTTAAATCCAAGATCGAAAGGGGGTTTTCCTAGGGATACCTTAGTCCATCCAAAGAGTGAGGCTTGAATGCATAGCCACGTCGTGCATGATGTTAAATAAGGCGCTTCTTGGCGTGCAACCCAATTTTTATTTTTTGTTATTTGAATAACATTTATTGGATGTGCATGTTGAAATTTGAATTTCAGAGGAAAAAGGCAATTGGGAAAGCTTATAACTCACTTGGTGAATCACCGAGTAGCTCGGTGAGCCCGATTTAGCTCACCTTTTGAACCAACTGATAGGCTGATGTTCTACCCAATTTGGCGAGTAAGTTTTCGCTTGGCGAATTGCCGAGTGGATCGGCGACATAAGTGGATCTCGCCGATCAAGGAGCAAACTAAATGGTCAAGAGTCTTTCAGCCGTTTTAAATTCAATTATCCTTTTTTTAAAAAACTTTTTGACTCTTTTACTCTTACAATCAAACCTTATATTATATTTTAAATTTAATTTTGTGGGATTCTTCGTGTGATCGGAATTTGAATTGTTTCCCATCCTCCCCTCTTTTCCTATGTATTTGCATGTCTGCATCTAAGGTTCATTTTTCTGAATTTTCTCTAATTTCATGTTTAAGACTGGGCATACCTATATGCATTTTATGGATCTTTTTTGTTCCTTGATTGTGTGGAAAATTGCTCATTGAAATTTAAATTGGAATCAAACATGTTAGATATTTTGTTTAGCCAAAATTGGTTGAGTTGCGTGTTTGGATTGCATAAATTATGTGTGTTTCATGTTGGGTTTTGTGCGGGTGAAGTCAGACTAACTCGAATTCCACCAAACAACTTAAATTTTCCCAATGATGGATTGGTTGATGTCGTTCTTAAGGGAAAACTCATTGTTTTTTGAATTTAAATCAATTCGTGGAAGTTTGAGTACTCTAGATTAGAGATTCATGGTGGGTAGGTTGGAATTGTATTTAATTGTACTTGAAATGGTTTGTCATAGGCTATTAGGCACTAATTGAAAATTGAGTTAGGAAGGCAACACGTTAAGCCGTTCGGTGGGTTGGGTTGAGCTCGCCAAGTGACTCGGTGAGTCGCCTAATGTCATCCTTTATCGCCTAGTTGGCCTGACTTGTTGATAAGTTTTCTGTAACTTTCGGCGCTACGCTTGTGCTCACCGAATATACTCGGTGACTCGCTGAATGTTGTTAGTCTCGATTTTTAAACTTTAATTTTAACTGTTTATTTCTATATTATTCGGCGAGGAACCCTCTGATCGCCGAGCGAACTTATAGACTCGCTGAATAGTCTTTGGTATCGTTCTTCTATGCTGAATTTTTACTGAGTTTTTCTATTACTTTTGGCCAGTTCCCTTTTTCCAGTTGAATGGGTTTAGCGACTCGCCAAACTAGTTGGTGAGTTCTCCTGCAACTTTTGAAAATGTTATTTCACTAACCTTTTGCAACTGCAATTTGCTCTCATGGGTGATGTTTTATAGATATGGCTAGACCTAAAGTACTGGAATCCTTGATTAGCTTTGTGAGAGCATGGAATCATTCTTTATGTAAGCATTTGAATACTCTTGTTGAGTAATACCATGTGTTGTTTTTTGAGTCTCTTCTTGGTAATTGGTGCCTATTCTCAAAGGTATAGTGAAATCATAAACCATGTTCTCATTACTATCTCTTAAGATACCTCCTCCCCAATCTTTCCCAGATTATTCAGGGCACTCCCAACAGTGTTCAGTTTGAGAATGTTGTTAGGGGGTCTATTCCACTTGATGATTCTGATTTTAGTCTCATGTTGGCACGTCAATCATAGGAATCAACTCCACCCAATTATTAGGCTAGTGAATATAGGGAAAAATGGTTATGAGAATATGGTTTAAGTTTTTAAGGATCATAAACTTTACTATGGCTGTGTTGGATTGTTTGCCTCCATATTTAGTTGAGCACCTATTTTTCCATAAATTCCAACAAATACAAATGTGAAGTGATTGGATGAGGATTTTATGAACATCATTATTGGGATTCATTCCCCACCAATTCATCATAACATTTCTCAAAGGAACATGAGCATGGGTAAGACCTAGCAGGCTGGAAAAAAGTCTCCAAATGTAATTGGCAAAATTACCATTGACAAATATGTGATCAATATCGTCCAGCCCAATTCTGACGCAACAGGAGTAGCTAGCAGGGTCAATTCCAAAAGTGCTAATCTTCTCATTGGTAGAGAGCTTGTTTCTCAAAGCCCCCCAAACCAGAAAAGAAACCTTGAAAGGGAACTGTTTGTGCCAAATGAAATTGTTGATGTTGTTCTTGTCTTCTTTTTGTTTGGTAAGTTCCCAGGTAGATGAACAAGGAAAAAAATCGCATTGTCATTGAGTTTCCAAATGACCTCATCTGGAATCTCTTATTGGTAAATAATTCAAGTGCTCAAAACTTTAGGAACTAATAGCGGAGGAACCCATTCTCTTACCATAGCCTCATTCGAGTTACCCTCCACCAAGAACAAAGATATAGTAGTGTTGTTGAGACTAGTAATTGAATCGCAATGATGGGCTAGATGACCATCACCTAGCAAATTGTCCCACCATAAAAATATATTCAATAGTTGATTTACCCGGTATTGTCAGTTTCTATTTGTGCCTTGTTTTTCATCATATATTTTCCCAACCAAAGACTGCTCAATATCCAATTTTTTAGCCACTAGGTTAGCTCTTTGGCAGTATTAAGCAATAAGAAGCTGCCCCCACAAAGAAATTTTTGTCCTAAAAGCCACCATTGTTTGAATTGCAAAGAGATACAAATATCATTAAGTTGTCTAACTCCAATGTCTCCTTCTTCAGTTGGTAAGCCAAGAGTTGCCCAAGAAGCCCAACGCTTTTTTTTCTTCTCATTTTCATACCCCCAAAAGAAATCAGCAATCACTCTCTTTATATTCTTGAGAGTAGTTTTGAGAAGAAATATAGTTACCATTGTATGTATTGGGATAGAATGAAGTACATGCTTCACCAGAGTTATTTTACCACCAAAGGTATTGATTCTTGAGTTCCACCCACTGATCTTCTTTACCATTTTTGCCACCAGGTCTGAATAGTAAATAATCGGTTGACCTCCAATGTATAGAGGACATCCAAGTTATGTAATAGATTTAACCTTCTGAGTAAAAGTACTAATTTCCACTATCAAATCAATAATATCTGGAGGAGTATTAGTTGGAGCCATAATGTGAGTTTTCTCCTAGTTAATAAGCTAATCTAAGACACCTTCATAAGTAAACAAGTGATATGTTGGTCTTCAGCTTCAATAATATGGAAGTCCATATCTTCATTCCAAAATATCCAAATCTTACCATTTTGATTGAAGAAGGCCTTATCCATATTGAGTTGAATTTTGTACTTGTTGATTTGAGTATTCTCAGCAAATGGTTCAACAATTGCAATCATAGAAAGGTTGTGTATTTTCTTGAGAGTTTGGATTCTTTCCAATGAACCTTGGGTGTTTATACTTCGATCATTCCAACAAAGCTTTTAATCATTAAAAACCTCTACGTCTGGATCATGTGTTGGTTCTGCTGGAGGTAGCAGATGTACTGGTGTAGGCCTGTTTGAAATTTTATTGCATCAATTCTCTACCTCTAGGAGATAGTCCTTGCTGAGTTGTGGCATCCTAAATTTCCTCGTGCATTTCATTATGAAGAATAGATCCACCAGCCTTAATAAGATGGGCAGTTGATTCTTCTTTTGCATCATCTTGCTCATCCAGGGACTGTGTATCTTGGTCATAATCATCTTCAGAATTAAGGACCCCATATTCATCCTTCTCATTAATATTAACCTAACTAATACCTATGTCCTTATGTTTCACCTTGTGAGGTTGTTATTGTTGCATTGTTTCCATGTTGAATTCATTCGATTAATTTTCTCTTTGTTGTTTACATTCAATTGCATCTCTTTTCTTGTTGCTCATTCTATCCCTTGATTTGTTATTAACAGGTTTCATCTGAGAGTCATAACCATCCAGTTGATTTTGAACATTTGAAGTCCCTTGATCATCTTTTTCTTCTGCAGTATGCATAGGAGAATTGATATTTTTCCTTGGTTCTGAATTATCTCTTCTCAATTGTTTCCTCTAAATTACTGCACCCCTGAGTGCCCTGTAATCATATTTGGTGTGCCTGGAGAATTCTGAACCTAACTAGTCTCATTAATTTTATCATGAGAAGTATCCTTAACCTTCAATTCTTTCTGGTTCCTTCATTTTTCTTTCTGAATGGCCTGATTACTTTGATTGTGAGTAGTGGTAGCAGGGGATCTAAGGTCACAACTAGGGTCACTATATGTATTCTCATGTATATCATGAGTCAATTGCCCCCATTTGGACACCTCTTCCAGCAAGTTAGTGTGTTTCTCCCGCACTACCCCATCCTTCCTTCTTTCAACTTTATTATTCATAGCCAATAGTAAATTTCCATGGGGCGTTTGGGGATTGGGAGCATTGAGTCAATACATGTGGTCTTGGAAGCTTGATTGTATTCATTCCCTACACTGAGGATTTCTACATTTTGGACAGTTGGAGATGTTTGGTATTTAGGGAGGGGTAAAACCTTACCAGACTCATTTCCATTTTGGTCCTCCTGTGCTGGGTTGTATTCTATATTTTTGTCTTGCTCCTCTTCTTGGGAGTGGGCTTGATCATGCACAGTCTTATCAATTCAAGTATTATGAGTAGTGATAACATTTTTACCTGCCTTACTATGATTGTGTGGATGTTGTTTTGTGTCTTCCTTCTCTTGAGATGGATGAGGTCTATCATCATTATTATGATTGTTTTTGTTGTTCTTCCTCTTTTGTATTTTCCATTTATCTCCTTGAGTGTTGCTTGTCGTTACTGTGTGGGGTTGTTGTCTTATGTTACCATTAGTGTTGGCTCATTCCTTGTTGTTCTTTATAAATTGATCCTTGTATTCTTTTCCAGATCAATTTTGTTTTTACTTCCTTTTTCATTCTCAAGCTCTTTGCTTCTTTTGTAATCCTCGTCCCTTTTTTTTATGGTGAAAACATGGATTTGGTGTCGTTGGTCCTTGCAATAAATGAAAAAATTCGGTACACTCTCATAATGTATATCTTGCCATTTTCCCATGTTGAGATCCTCTTCATCAATTCCCATCCAAACATGGGGGTGCCTTTCCTTAGATAGTTCAATCTGAACCTTTACCTTAGCCATAGTACCCATAGTCTTTTGGATAGAGGTTGTATCAAGATACAACACTTTCCCTATAGGTTTCGAAAGAGGAGTGACAAACTCTTTATTGTAGAAATGCCAAGGTATTTTAGGGAGGGATATCCAAATTGAGACTAATGGTGTTTCGTCCTCAGGTTTGAAAGTTGGATTCCAAGGTTAGATCCTCATCAACTGGCCTTCAATAGTCATGTTCTATTTAGTCCACACTGTGATATAATCTAAGTCATTATCCAAGTCAATATACACATGTATTGCATTAAAGTGAGCTATGTTCACACCTCTAGACAATTGAGTTTGAAGGATGAATTTTTTCATGATCAATTATACATTAGGCATTGTATTAGTGAACTCTCCAATTAGAGTATATTTTAAATCTAGAAGCTAGCTTAATCATAAAGTCATCTTTTTTTAATATAACAACATGTAAATCTTGTTTGACAGTGATAGTAGGAGGGGTGAGGTTTATAGGGATCTCATTTTGGTTGCAAAGGATTGGATGACAGTGTAGAGAGCTAGTTCAGGTGTAAGGTCATTTTTGGGGTTATTTTGCTGGTATTGGGGGGTTTTGAATGGATTGATATTGACTACCAAAACATTTTGTGTGCCAGTTCTGTTTACTGCTGGAGGATGATCCTATTTCTCAAAATTGTTGGATACTCGGGCGAAATTACCCTTAGGAACAAAGTTATTCCTGTCCTTGTTTGTTGATTATTGAGGTTATGTTCCTGCTATTTTCATTTGTCTCTATGATCAATGAAGGTACCCATTTCCTTGGTGTTCTGAGTTTTATCCTGTGCCAAGTGCACTGCAACATTTCTATTTTGCTCATTTGCATTAATTTGCAAATGAGCTTCATTAGTGATAAGAATTTGATTAAAATTGGAACTACGGAGCTTACATGCCTGTGGAATCTCCTTTTGCTGCTTTCTCTACTCTTATTCCTTCCTCATGATGTGTTGATCTTCCTGAGTTGTTTGCTACACTATATCCTCTTCCCTTTGATCCTTTTCTTGACCCTTCGATTTGTCCTAATGAATTTGTGTGGGAGTTGGCAACGTAATAGTTGGATTCACCCCATAAGAGAATTTGGATATGCTTGAGCTCTCTACATGATGCATAACGTGTTGTTCATCCAGTTGGGCTTACATCCTACTCATATTCTGCCTATTTTGTATCATTTCGTTTCTTTTTTTCTTGTTATTTAGAATATTTGTGTCTTCTTGGTGTACATTGCTTGTTGGTAATATAGACCCGCCTCCTTCCTTAATGCCAGTTTGGAAAAAAGCTTGCTCCTTATTAAGTTTCACCAAAGCTCCAGTGACTTCGTCTGGGTTCTTTTCGTCGTTAATTCCTTTATCTTAATTGCTGGATATGGTTGTGGCTGTGAGATTCTCCTCTAGATGAGTAGAAGAATCCCAGAGGTTAAATCCACTCGAATCTCCTCCAAATTTGAGGGCGTATTTGAGGTGATTCCAGTGCGATTCTCGAAGTGTTTGCTTCTTTAGATTTCTATGTTGGGGTGGTAGAATCTTTTGAGTTTTTGACTGTAGGTATATCAGTTGTAAGAGAATCGATTCCTTTATCCACATTTGCACGAATCAAAGCATTTGCTCGTAGGAATTAATTTTGCATGCCTAATTTACCTCCCTCTCTGAAATCGCGACTTGGAATGCTTCATCTCTTCACAAATTCGAGGAGTTGTAGGTAGATTTAGATGATAATTCTTGTTGTGTTTTGTTGTTCTCTTCCAAGTGACCCTTTTGGCTTTGATCTAATAGTCTGACAATCTCAACTGGTGGTCTAGCAGCCATTCCGGTAGACAAGCAATGTTACCATTAGACTGCTGGTAATTAGCTGTTAGGCTTTCTCACCAGTAGCCGTTAGGTTTCCTTTAGAGAAAATTCTTAGAAAGAAGTCTTAGAGAGTGAAGAATTTGAGAAAATGAGGAATGGTTCATAAATGCATGCTGATTAGATTAAATTGGAGGGTATGTACCTGGTTATTCTTATTTCTTTTCTTAGATACCATGTTTTAGGATTGATCGGCATTGTTTCGGGTTTAGTACCATGCCAGTTGGATTTTAAGTGTGTGGTTGCTTGTTGTTGTGTATTAATTGATATTTTTGTATTGAACATGTTCGGCCTTAGTTTAGGTTTAGACTAGTATTGCATTAGACATGCGATCTATTATAGCCTTGTTTTATCTCCGTCGTCATTTCAGATGGACTAGATCTTTGTAGACTTGAATAGCAGACTTGATTCTGATAGCATGAGTCTCTGTTAGGGTGATCTCACAACTTGTTCGATCTTCTGTTCTCTCCCCTTATTTTTGAGGTTGTGATGGTTACTAGAGGTTCTATTCTTTCACATTGATACGAGATTGGATTGTTCTAGGCTTGCAGCCTTCTGTTGATTCTTGTAGGTGGACATCATTCCACGGTGACTTGGTAATGATATGTGAGATCCTCTTCGGAGATGACACGCCCCCGGGTAACTCTTACTAGATGGGCGGCTTATGTCCCTGGGAGTGGACTAGATGGTTGGGCGGGCATGATATATGAGATCCACTTCGAAGTCGAAATGTCTTCGGGTTACTCTTCATATCCAAAGCAGCTTTTCACAAGTGGATTGGCTAGTTGTGCGGCTTAGATTGACTTTCACTCTTGCTAGCTGGGCTTGCAGTTGACTGGATTTTATGGTTACTTCGGTTGGGAGCCCATCTTTCGCTTTGTGGCTCTCTGTGTACCTGTCGGGTTAATGGGGCATGTTGGGGTTTTATTTAAACTTGTGCATGAGTGTACCCTCTAGGCTTATGGGAGTCCAATCAGGTTTTGTTAGTTGTACTTAAATTTACTTTCGGAATGCTCATGTGCTTTATTTGATAGCTGTTTTAACCTCGGTTTGTGTCTAGATTTTATCTTTTCTTATTACATTTACCCTTCTTACTTAGTCGGCCTATGATGCCTAATAGGTATCTTTGTTTTGGTACTCCTACTTTAATGTGCATCTATTTAATGATGCAAGTCCTAGTACCAGCTACTGACGGTGATAGTTTGTGCCAGCTTCAACAATTTTTGAGATCGGAGACGTGGGTGAGCACTTGGCGTCCTGGATCAGCCAGTATTCTTCTATATATATGTTTACATGGTATTTTGCCTTATGAGATGGCTTGTTGTGGTCCACTTTTGGAACCTGTATTTTCCTATTAGACAACTCTATGCTCATGACTTCCATGTTCAAGGAGGGATTCTCTTGTATATAGATTTTTTGTGTGCTTTCCTTTTTATCTTATTTTATTGTCAATTGCTAATTTTTTTAGTTCTACCCTTATACTCATTACTTGTCATTCTGAGTACGGGTTGACTTACCTACTGGTTGGTTATAGTAGGTTCCATCATAAGTTGAAGAATTGGATCGTGATATCCATTTAGCATAAGAAGGAAATAGTTTACCCATGACGATTCTCACTTAACCTAATAACATTAGTATTTTAAATTCAAAACTATTATCAAATCGAAGCTTAAAAGATCTTTGTATTGGTTTTTAGCTAAACTTATTACTCCTTTTCCTTTGTGGTAAAAAAATATTAAATGAGTGTTCTAAAAAATCTTATATATTTGAGGGAATTTTTTTTTTATATATAATTTTTTTAATTAATATTTTAATATCTATTTGGCCATGGAATTTGTTCAGATTTTCAAATCTATTCTTCAAATATTTTCAAAGTTCCAACTAATTTTTACAACTTTCACTCATAGAATTTCCTTTTTTTCTCAAGTTAAATACATTTCCATAAAAAGCATCAAAAATCACAATTTTTAAATTTAAAATTTATAGCCAATTCATAGCTTAAAGGCCACTATATTGGATTTTAGCTAAAATTATTACTCATTTGCACCTTTTGGTAAACAAAATTTATTACATTATAGTTAAAACAACATATTATATATACTTGTGAAAATATTTTTTTCCTATAATCACAATCCCTAAATCCATTGTATCACAACAACAAAAAGAAGAAACATTTTTTCTTGGTAGAAGATGAAGAAAAAGGTATAATTTTAGCGATTGTAGATGAATCAAAGAGGTTAATTCTTTGTGTTAGTATCTTAATTAATTGACTATGTAAATTTTTAATTTTTTCAATCTTGTTCGTGAGGAATCGATTTCTAAGTTATTGGTCCTTTTTAGTTTTAATTTAACACATGGCTATTTATTTTCTTGCTATTTTTTTTTAATTATGTTAGTCGTTACTAGTTAAGAATCACACTTGTGTATTTACTGTGTTGCTATTTCTTGATTATTTTTTTGTTATAGTTGTTAGTTTGAAATAACACTTGGGTATCTACTTTGTTGCTCTTTTTAATTGTCTAATTGTTTTTTGCTTGCTTGATGTTTCATTAGAAAAAGGAGTAGAAATTGAAGGATCAATTTCAATGAATATAGATGATCAAAAAGGTTAGTACTTTGTGTTATTAACTCTCCAATGTAGATGATCAAAAAGGTTAGTACTTTGGGTATCTAGTTTTTTTTTTTTGCTATTTTTTATTGTACTAGTTTTGACTCACGTACGTTGCACGTGAAACTCAAACCATGTACCACACTATTTCTAAAAATAATATGAATATTGCTAAATAAAAAATTAGTCAGTCTTAAAATCTCTTAGTTACACCTCTTAAATAAACTGTCTACTCCCTTCCCCATAGTGCATTACTTTGTTATTATTGTTTTGTAGGTATTCTTACTTTTAATATATTATAATATATTATAATATAATATAAATATTGATATCAAATATAGAAGATATACTAAATTGGATGTTTTAGCTCGAGTATTAGAATAATTCAACATTCATGTTATGAAGTGTTCTAATTTCACTGAACTTTGAGATTGTCAACGTTTGGAAATTAAACTTGAGGTTTTAAGAAGAGAATAATAGAAAACATAAAAAAGTGTAGTTTAAAAATGTGAGGAAACCCCTCCATTTATAGTTTAAAATGTGTAGTATTAGTATGTGCATATTGTTTCTTATAATTAAAATATAAAATATATACTAAATTGTGTGTTTTAAGAATAATAATAATAATAATAATAATAATATTTTTTTTAAATGTAGTTTAAAAACTTGATGAAGCCCCTCTTTTTACAGCCAACAAAGGGTAGTGTATGAAAAATTGCTCGTGGTGCCTTTTAAAAATGAAGTCACAACCCTTCAGAAAGGTCAAAACTCATCAGAAAAGTCATAATTCTTTGGAAAAATTGCAACCCTTTGGAAAAGTCACAACTCTTCAGAGTCGCAACCCTTCAGAGAAGTCACAACTCTTCGGAAAAGTCGCAACCCTATAGAATAGTCACAACTCTTCAAAAAGGTCAGAACTTATCAGAAAAGTTATAACTCTTTGAAAAATGTCGCAGCCCTTCAATGTGAAAAGTTGTCTTCCTTTAATATAATATAATATAATACACACAAATAAATATAATACAATATAAAATATACTCCCTCCGTCCCATTTTATATGATGTACTTTGATTTGGCACAAACTTTAAGAAAAATGGAAAGACTTTTAAAACTTGTG
>JAJOOH010008244.1:0-26091 GCA_029582605.1 Solanum gracilifrons | reverse complement strand
ACCAAACAAGGCCCTTACCTCATTAAGGGTAAAATTGTCAAAGAAGTGTCTTATTTACTTTATTTTCAAGAATTCACAAAAGAAGTCAACCAAACAAGACCCTTACCTCATTAAGGGTAAAATTGTCAAATAAGTGTCTTGTTTATTTTATTAGTATAAATAGTAGTCTCTTTTATTTTGGAAGAGTTAGACTATATGGATTTTGAATGTGAAATAAACAAACTCTTTCAAGAGTGTAGTTTAAGGGTGGAATCCCTTTAGGATAGCCTAGCTTAGTGTAGTTTAATCTAGATTAGTGATGGGTGGATTCTCATTGTTGATTTAGGACTTCTTTAACCTTGATTTCACTTGAGTTTGCTCATTTGTGGTTTTCAATTTGAGTTGTTTCTTTTCGAATTCAAGTTTCTCTTCATCCTTGGTTGATTGTTTATTCAATTGCCTTTCTTTCTTCTCTTCTCATGTATTATTTCTCATCTATGTTACTTTTGTGTTATTTCATTCCGCATTTGATTTCAATTGGTTTCATCCGTAATTGGAACCCTTATCAAAAGCTACAAACTCATCTTTCTTGCGATCCCTCAAAGTCCAAGCACATACTTCTTTAGAAACAGAGCATGAAATTGGGTCCAAGTAAGTGGAGGTGAAGTAGAAGATTTGCACTCCATATAAGCTCTTCGCTACTACTTGACCTCACCTTGAAGTTGGAAAGACACAAACTCAATCCCATGCTGATGAACAATACCTAGTTTATGAAACCTCTCATAGCAATCCAGAATGAACTCATAAGCATCCTCATTCTCAGAACCAAGAAACACATGAGGCTTTAGCTTTAGAAACTTAGTCCACATTTAATGCTCATTACCAGTCATAACAGAACCCAACAAAGGATGGAAGAAAGCATCATTACCTCCAGTCCCACCCACTTTGGGCGCAGTGCTAGCAACATGAGGATTAGTAGGAGCTTGAGTTGCTTGAGCATAAAGAAGCACTCTAGGACCAACCAATCCCTTTAAGAACGACATGATCTGTTGAGCTAACACTGGATCCAAAGGAGGAACACCTATAGTCTCAGCCTGCACCTCTCCCTCTTGTCCCAAATCATCAGCATCAACATCAACATTCTCATCTATCTCTTCATGATACGCATGAGGGTTCTGATTCATAGGAGTATTCTCAACAGGAGCTTCATTCCCAGCAAGTTCTACACTTTCACGACCTCTACCCCTAGCTCTTTCTCTACTCCTGCCTCAATCGCGACCTCTCGCTGCAGATTCCTCAACTGGAGCATTAACGGGAGCTACGGGCGTGACGCCTTAGAATCTAGTATTAACCATCTGCGGACAGAAGAGTGAAGGAGGTTACATACCAATTTGAATCGCCATAAACCAATTGGAATCGAGTCATAGCACGAAAGGAGACAAAAGAAAACAGAGAGATTTCTTAAAGTCCTATAGCCTCTCGAAGAAAAGTAAAGGCATCCCAGTACTGTTCTGTGAGACTCTACTAGACTCGTTTTGGTACATTGAGATCAACAAACCAAGGCTCTTATATAACCTTTGTCACGACCCAGACCATCGTGATTGGCATCCACACTAACACTCCGGTGGGAGAACCACTACTACAACCCAAACAAAGCAAATAAACTAAAAACTAAGGAATTTAAATCAAACACTAAGGAAAGAAAAATAGAGTTCCCATAAACTCTAACAAAAGTCTAACAATAATAAAATAACAATGCGGAAGAATAACCTAGAACCTGAAAGTCAATGTACCACAATATCTAACAATGAACCAAGTCTAAAAAAGAAGGGATACAACCCCATACTAATGAACAAACTAAACCAAATGTCTAAGTCCGGAAATGGTGGACATAGACGATAAAGAACCCATGGCAGCCTGAAAGAATTGGTTCACCCTTGAATTCGAATGATCACTGTTCTTCTAAGCGAAGTCTATCAATAGCCTCTTGAAGATGCCCTGTACTCAACAAAAATAAGAGCAAGTGTAGAATCAGTACACAACCACAGTGTACTGGTAGGATCACGCGACTATCCCACTAGTGCAACATAAACAAGTCAAACAACATTATAATCACATGCATATATATCAACATATAAAATATTATCAACATTTACGAACAACGAACAACTTCACATTTTATATCAAATCATTGGTCCTCTCATGGAACCCAAACCCAAACAGTTAGCATGCCGGAACGTGGCAATCGATCTCATATTTATGCCGAAATGTGGCAACCGATCCCATAGTTATGCCGAAACATGGCAACCGATCCAAGTTAGTCATGCCGAAACATGACAACCGATCCAAGTTAGTTATGCCGAAACATGGCAATCGATCCCATTCACACACCACAATCACAATCACAAGTATATCATCAAGATCATACATTTAAGTCATGATTTCATGACATTCATCAATTCTCTATCTCATTTACAACAAGTGTGATCAACATTGCAACATTCATACATATACAAATATCATAATGAAGCAAGAACAAGCATACATCACACATTCATAGAATCACAATCATCACCTACCTCGAAACAAACTTGAAACCCTAAGAAACTTGATCCTTTCCTTTCCGAATTCGTTCCGCTTGTTCTTGGTCTACAAACAATCAATATAATACGGGAATCAATAAACAATCATTAATTACCCGGATTACTAACAATTCTATGAACCCTAGATTAAACCCATGATCCCAATTATCCAAATTAGAGTGGTTTCCACCATAGAATCTATAACAAAACCTTCTCCCATCAATATTCACCCATTCTACTACGCTCTACGAATCGAAAAATGGATTCTGCGAGTGAAAAGCTTACTTTTAACCTCAAGAATGGTGAAAAATGAGTAGGAGTCGCCTGTGAGTTGTTCCTTAGCTCAAAAAGTCAAAAAGTGCATAATGAGGTTGTTTATGGGTTTATTAACGACATTAATTTTCTTCGGACCGGCCACATAACGACCCCGCCAAAGCGACAAAACCCAGCGAGTTATTTCAAGAATTCTAAATTCCCATTTAACAACACACCTCTAACCCACAATGCTCAGTAAATACCATTTACACTAAGATCTATTTCGGGATTTCTACTCGCCCAAATTCAATTCTCTAAAGTCGTACGGATCCCTTAACGAGTTATCTAACTACTCATGTAATCAAAATCGTAAATGATTCACCCGATTGTTACCAGATTTCCCTACACCTCGATGACTCCGATTTCTTCCAAATCTAGACAAGGTTGGGAAAATCCAAATATTACGAAAAAGTATTTCGACCCCAAATTTTCCCCTGTTGGCTTTTCTTTAACGACGGGATCAGGTCATTACATTTTCTCACCTGGTTTGTGAACAACACACAACACGCGCGTGAAGGTTTATTTTTTGTGCTAAAAATCAATTAAAAGGTGCCACATTTCAGTTCTTTTCTTTATTAATTATTTACTTTATTTAAATTCAACATTTTCCCCAAAACAAGATCTAAAGAGCAATTAGACCTCTCCCTGGTGAATTCATCATCTTCCCCAAAATCTATTTGCATTTAATTTTTAGTCGAAAAACTTAATTTGAAATTGTTCAAGGTTTAGTTTCTTCTCAATTTCATTTAGTTTTGAGAAATCAAGATATTTTTTTGATAATTTTTAACTTCTTCTTAAAGATATGATCTTTTTCAAATGATGTAAGAAAACCCTAACTTGGTAACCTTCAAGTCCTTGTTTACTCAACTATTCCTTGAAGAATTTTGATCAGGATTCGTAAAAAATGAAGCAGATGATCTCCTCTCCACTATCACTTGACTAAGAAATTGAAGAGATATGGAAAGTTGAAAAATGAAAAGGAAAAGAAAGATATTCAATACCAGGTGATACTCACGCGTCACAAACCAAGTGAGAAAATGGGTCAAATGGATCATTTTACAAAGATATTCAATACTTTTGTGGGGTAATAGGAAGCCCGTAAAGTTAAGGTGTCTTTTTGAAGATCCGAGACAACTTCAGTGGTGACCTTATGTCATTAGAGAAGTTCACTTACAAAGGCAATCTTAGCAGGCTCAACATCTTTTCTTTGAACAAATCGAAAGCGAAAGAGTAAAAAAATCATTAATTTTCTAAATAAATAAAAACAAACCAAGATCATGCTCTTACTTGAATGATCTCTTAGCCATTTTCCTAAACTAAATAGTAAAAAAAAATAAGAATTATTGTGTTCATTAACATATTATCCACCACCCACATATGTATCTAATTATTTTATAAACAATCAACTATTTCTTCCAACATAACAATTCAATGTATCTTATAATGTAATAATCCTTCCTGTCATTATGGGGAGCTAATTGTAAAAGATTTTGGGAGAGAAACTTCCGGAGTAGTGAGTTGAAAATTTCAGGCTAGGCTAGGCTTGGACGAAATCTGAGCAAGATGGGGTCTAGGAAAATCCGGAAAAAGGATTGGGTGAAACGTCTAAGTAGAGTTTGTTTTTCCTTTTAATAAGACGCTAAGGAGTCCATAAGAGTTTTCAGAATTAAATTCGGGTGAATAAAACTCTCGATATCGAACTTGGTGTGAAAGGGTTGGTCTGGAACGGCAAGGTTTGAAGGTGCATTGTGAAGTGGACAATATTTTGAGGATTTCAGAGGTTTTGTCCCATGCTAGCCGCTATAGTGGGTGATACACCGCTACAACAGTTGAATTATTTCCCGCTATAGAGGGCACTTCCTCTACGGTGGTGCTGCTATGGCGGGGTAAATCTCTACTAATGCAAACAATTCCTCAAAATCACTCATTCTAACTTAAGAATGTTCTGGGAAAGTGCAGAGGCGACCTAGGACAATTTTCATCAATTTTATGTCAGGATCCTTCATAAATTTAAGTAAATTGCTCCCCCTAACTTGGTATTTTGATTCTTAGGCCTAAGAATTGGCAGTGGTGAATCGAGGAAGTGTTTGACTAGATTTAGAGTGGAAAAACTGATATATTAAAGATGGTGGAATGTAGAAACCCTTAAACTTGGTTATAAAATGTTCTCATGATTATATATGTTACATGTCAATTGATTAGAAAGCGAGTTAGTCGTTAATTTTGTATTTAAGTCTGTTAAGTGGGGCACGTGACTGACACGTGAGTTGTAATAGTTGTAGAGGAAGTCAGTTACTAGTTGTTATAACTGAATTGGGGACAGTTGTCCCTTCTTACATATACTCGTTGATTTCATTGTAAAGGTATCAATTCAGATCAATAAGAAATTCTCTATCTCTTCTCTCTTCATTCATCTTCTTCCTTGGAAGAATCGAGTTCAGTTGTTCAAGAGCACTGTCAATCTTCTTTGCTCTTTAGGCTTACTCAATTGACATTGTATCAATATAACTATAATTCGCTAATGTAAACATATATTGGTAGTTGCAGTTGAATTAATGGTGGAAAATCCGTTGGTCGAATGGAATGACCGTAAGACTGACCTAGGGTTTGTGATTAGGGTATAATCTAGAAATATTTAGGCCATTTGGGTTGATTTTGTGTTGCATTATTATTTTTAGACCAAGAACAAGCTAAGCTCCATAACAAGGGGAAGACTCAGGTTTAGTAGAGCATTCAGGCTTGATTCGAGGTAGGTGATGGTTAAATTAATTTTTTTTATTTTATGTTATGTGTGCATGTTAACTATTTCATTAGTATTACTTGTACAATATATGGCTAGGGAGTTAAAAAGGGAATAAAGTGAAGTGATATCTTGTTGCCAATCTCATGCAATGAACTTGTCATATTTGCTTGTGGTTTTAATAGTGTGATTATATTTCGTTGTGATTGTGATTGTGTGATGTTGTGATTCTTAGTAGGCTCAAGTACCACATCTGCAATATATTATCGGTTGGCTCGAATACCATGCCAGATAGATATTATCGATTGGCTCGATACCATGCCTAGTACATATCTATCACGATCCATGCCGTCCTGAATGACACTTACACTAACCATCCGGTGGGAGAACCCACTACTAACTCATCAACCATTTATAAAGGAAAAGTCATAAAATTTATTACTAATGAAATAGATCAAAACAACTAAAGAATTGATTTCTCATAAACTCAAATCGATAGTCTCAATACTTGCAAAAATAAAACCCCTAAAAATTAAAAGTCATCATACCAAAACTCTAAATAGTAAAGATTGGGTATGCAACCCCGAAACTAAGACATAACCTAATAGCCTAGAGTGCTTGTGTCTGAAAGATGGACAAGAAAGGATAGATGAATCCACAACAGATTAGAAGCGTAGATCACCCTTGAACTGAGGTTATGAATCAGCCACTGTAAGATACCATTCACTCTACAAGAAAAGAACATCTGCAATATCAGACACAACCATATTGTATTGGTAGGATCACGCGGTCAGTCCAAAACATGAATGTAAACACAACCAACACATATAATCAACAATTATGAAATAACCCGGACTCCAGTCCTCATCTCAAATAAGCATACACAAGAAGCGTATCCTACATAATCACATATAAGTTATACTTGAGTCCAACTTACCTTTTATGTAACTCAGATCACTCAAGGATCCCACATACTACATCACATTGTAAAAGGGTAAACCCGATTAACTTATAGAACCACAGTTACACATACCGAGTTCTCTCAGGAACCCACACATAAATTGTTAGTGTATTGACACGATACCTGGGTCAATCAGTGTTAGTATTTATATCAAACATGGTATCCGAGTCAACTATTGGTATTCTTGTACCGGTGTGGTATCCAAGTCAACCAGTAATCACATACAATCATGCACAATCACAATGAACAATAACACTTGAGCCACAAGTAAAACAAACAGGTTCATTACAAGAGATTACCAACATGATGTTATTTTATATGTTTTCCTTAACATGCATTGCACAGGTGATACTATAAAACAGTAAACATTCATACAACATAAATTGAAAAACATACAAATGTCACCTACCATGAATAAAGCCTCTTGGAAACTCTATAGAATTCGAGCTTTCCCCTTTTTCTGTGTCTTGCCTTATTCTTGGTCTAAAAAAATAATAAAACACATTAATCAATTAAAATTGACCTAATTATATCCGAATTATACTCAAATCCTAACCTCAGTGCAATTCATGTTCAATCTATCCAAATCAGGGCTTTTCACATCATAAAATCAAGTCAGAACCCTCCCCCAACAGTAATATCCTAAATTCTAAGGCTGAAAAATCAAATTACAAGATAGGGGAGTACTGAACTTTCCTTTACCGATGATATTGATGGGAAATTACGTAGGAACTGCTTTAGTCACCCTTCCCAAACTCAATAAGCATTATGCAACAAATAGGACGTTTTAGAACTTTTTATGCATAAAATCCCCGACTTACCCCGCTATAGCGATCTGACCTGCTATGGCAACCCCATTATTATGGCATTAACTCTATTATCACACATGTCTGCTATAGCAAACACTTCTCGATGTAGTAGATTCCACAAACTTCAGAGATGAAAAATCCTTTTTTCTCACAGTATACCCTCTTCCTTCGACGTCCTAAACTATCCATTTTACGTCTAGATCAATTTTGAGAGTTTTGTTGACCCGAATTCAGTTTTGTAAAGCCTTACAATTCCCTTAATTTCTTGGCTACTAGAAAATATAAATCAAGCATAGTCATTTAACCTCACTCATTCCTGAATGACCCTAGACCTCACCTTGCTCAGATTCCATCGGAGTGTAACCTAGCCTAAAATTTTTAAGTCTCTACCCGTAGAATTTTCTAACCTGGTTTCTTTCATCATTGGCCTAGTCATAACATAGAGACATTTCACAGAACATTGTATGGATTATGAGAACACACTAGAGGAAATTCACGAAGAAAGTTATAACTGCACTGTATGGGGCATATATTTACCACGTGTGGATAGTAAGAAATTGAAAGATATTTCGACAAATCAATATACAAAAAGAAAGCATAGTAAAATAGATCAAAATGGAGATAAGACGCATAGTGGAGTTTCTTAAACAATCCAAGAAAGCAAGGAAATGCACAAGATTAGTAGATTAGAATGGATATAGAAGATTATATGTTGTTTGTTTAGTGAGGCAAATTCCTGCTAACCTAGTGGGTTGGCTGGGATGTCATGCTCTTTATTTGTACAAAATTGTTTTGATGTTGGTATGGAAATATTCACATGAGTATACTTTTTTAGAAAAAGGTAGAAGCATACAATTATTTTTTCAAGACTAAAATATTCTTGCCATACATATACATAGTTATCAATATATCTCTTTTATTTGTTTGTTTTTATGGTGAATTTCATATGTAGAGATTTAATTTATGAAATAAATTTTAAATTTATATTTCTTGATATTTTAATTATATTTAATGATGTTATTATTATATCAATATTTAATTTAATTTTTATTTATCTATGTAGAATATTGATTGAAAATTTAAATATGTGCATATTAATTTAATAAAAATAAAATTGATTAAAATTTTTATAATAGATGCTTAAAATAATTTCTCTCTATAAAATAATTTTAATATTAAAAGTACATTGATACTTGTCTTTTTTTCTAATTTGATGTCACGACCCAAAAGTTGAGGTCATGATGGCACTGTAACACCCCAAAAATTTCTAAGCTAAGACCCGAATCATTCTATAACACCTCGCAACTCTACTCTTAAAATTTGAATTGTTCGTGTAACACCTCGAACATTGTGAACGGCTAAAAAGGGCTAACGGACAAGTCCACGAACCCAAAATAGACCATGGACCCTTCATAGAATCCTAAACGGTCCATTTAGGGGTCCATGTCCCATTTAGGGCAAGGTGCCCAACCGTCCAGGGCTGCTAAGTGGTGAGTCACCTGGACGGAACCCTGGACAGTCTGTGGATGCTTGTACGGTTAGTATAGGTCACCCATCAACTTTTAAGTTTAAGGTCAACTTCAAACGATCATATCTTTCATAACATAACGAATTAGGTGGCCATAACCTATCAAATTAAAGGTCTTTGAGTCCTTTTTCCAACTCCATCAAGTTTGCATCATTCCAAGTTTGGAGTAAAAAGTTATGCCCATTGTAGTAAGGCCCTGTCAGACAGTCGAAGTTTCACGAATGGCTATATGGCCAGTGAATTTTTCACGGGCCTGGAGCCCTAAAAGGTCTGTGAAGCCTCCCTTTTCAAGTATCTTGTCAGTTTTTAAGTTGGGTTCATTTTGGTCTTTTTCCTATGTGTTTGGTACTTAAACTACATCGCTTTAATCTTTATTCTAAGTCTAAACCAAGACGTTCCACACCTTGTTAAGGTCTTATGAAGTGTTAATTAGTTCTTTTACGTTCATTAACACTTGAAGTTATTAGAGAAAGGTTCCAAGAAAAGAAAATCTAGGGCTTCGAGCGCTCTTTGAGTCTCGTCGATTTCGCTAAGAACTTTGTTCTTCCAGGTATGTAAGGTTATCATAGTGTTGGACTAGTTCGTCCTCACACCCTACATCTACTTTCAAATCAGTTAAAGAGTAATCTAGGGTTTTATCCTTAGATTTGAGTATCCTGATATGAGTTATGTTATTAATTATGAGTTCCAAATCTTTGATCATAAATTGTTATAGATTTTATTATACATTGAGATTCTTGAGTTGATTCACTCATGTCTATATTTCAGCATGAACCCAATTTTGAGTCATAATTTTTTAGAATCATTTAAAGCAAACATTTTTTGTCTTAAACTGATTTCCAAAGAAAACAAAGATGAGCTTTGAGAAAGAGATTTAACCAAGATTTGAGCAAAAGTATTTAAAGTATCTTTTGAGAAGAGTTTAAGGGAACACAAATGGTTAAAAAAGCAATATTTTTATATTAAGAAGAGAACTATGATTCATGATTAGTATCACAGTCGAGTACATCATCAATGTGTAAGCAGTATGACATCTAAATATGCTATCAATGATTATGCAGTATGACTTCCCGAGTCATCAATGATCAGATCACAATAAACATTTGTTTTAAACTATTTTTTCTAAAAAAGTAAAGTAGAGTTTTAGTAAAGTTTAAAGAAAATTTTTAGTAAAGTTTAAGGGGACTGAGTAGTCCCAAATGTATCATTTTATTACATTGAGAAAAGAGAAACTTTGATTTCTAAATATATTTCAGAGCAGTTACCTCTTTTAAGACGATAGTTTGAGCAATTATCTCAAACCAGAGAAAGAATATGTTTCATACATTTGAGCATAAGTATATATTTTATTAGGAATAGTATTGAGCACCGATATTGGAATGAGTTCAGAAAATTCAAAATCCTCACAAACCATGTCTTTCCAACATGGGTACATGATCATACTTTTTAGATGAATCCTTATTGCTTAGTGGATCCACTTAGTTGAGAGGTTCTATATCCCGGAATGATATAGGACAATTCTAGCAGTGTTTACAAGACGTTATATCATCATTTAGCTCATAGTGATGGTTGTCGTTTAGATAATCTCCTAATAAAGTTAAAGTGTATTTTAATATATCAATTATTATGTTGAGTTTAGAGATGAGTAAGTATTTTGTAAAGCTTTAAATGATTCAACTCCTTTATTTCTTTAAATTCATCTTGAGTTTAGTTTTTATCTATTGCAGTCCTTTCATTCAGTTATTTTGCTTTGGCTATATTACATACTCGTACATTCAAATGTACTGATATCATTCATCCTGCATCTTTTTATGATGCAGATACAGGTGTTCAGGATCATCAATAGACGCTTCGTTGAGATCACTATACACTCCAGCTAGCTTTTGGTGAGCCTCATTGTATTTCGGAGGACTTCACATTTACTTTCTAGTTAGTAGTTTTGAGATATCGTGGGTCTTGTCCCGACATCCTTTGTTAATAGTAAAAGCTTTATAGATAGAAAGAGTTGAGGAGTCTCTCAATACTTATTTCCTTTAAAGATGTTTTGCAAACTATTATAATTATTGCAATGAGTACTTTCAACTGTTTTTTTTTTGAGATCGAATTTCTATTTTAAGCCTATTATTGTTTGACTGAATCTTCTGCTAAGTAGTCAGCCAGGTCAAGTGTTCGCTTGGAGATCAGAAATGATTCTCGAGTGCCGATCACGTCTAGGATGTATGCTCGGGACGTGACAAGCACACACCCGAGAACCCCAAGAATGGTGTGTAGGTAAAAACAAATACACGTACGAGGCTCCTGAAGGGGATTCAGGCAACAAACAATAGAAGTAACAAAGAATATCCCCAAAGTCGGGTAGAATAAGCATAAAGAACATCTAATATTATCTCGAATCTGAAATACATCTCCAGTTTTTGAAAAGTAAGTTAAAGACTTCGAACAAAAAGGGAGATTGATGATCCGAATAGCAAGGCCTCTCCACAACTCCGAAAGAAGGAACTCTGCTGGAATCCAATCAGCCACTACAAGGCTCACCCTGACTAGAACTTGCATCAAAGGGCTAACAGAAGTATGGGTAAGTATAAACTAAAGTACTCAGTAGGTTTGAATCGAGTATAAGAAATTAAACATACTTAAGAAATAAATAAGTAAGCTTCCACCTACACGCATAAAAGTCCCATTCCGATATCAGTGCCACCAACTTATATAAAACAGTGCAAGTAAAGTAAACACATAAGGAGGTAGGTAACAATAAATCATTACGCAAAGAAGTCACGCAACACAACAAAACTAACCAATGATGCAATGAGATGATGAAATGATGGAATGATATGGTAGTACCAAGGTTGTCGCACAACCTGTCGTATACACCTTGTCGAACCTCTAGCTTCCAGAAAAGGACCCTTGGGGGACTCACAATTCATATACCAATCTCAATATCTCATCAACTTGTCACCTCAACATGATCAAGGATATAAGTAAGGTGTCACATTTTCTTTCTAAAAAAATAGTATTCCTCCACTTTCTCATATTTTCATGAACCATGATATAATGCATGAGGATGAATATTTCACAATACATACAACACAAGATATAATCAGTTCAGTAAGAGTTGCAAATAGCATCAAGTTCCCAATTCAACAAGTCATGAAATGTACTCTCACTGATAGGAATAGTGGAGGAAATTCATTTGAAATCAATCTTCACCACTAGACAACATATCTTTCATTTGAAGATGTTCATAAGTCAATTCATGCCCCTAACTCTGGCAATTTCTCAAATATCACAGACTTCCCATAACAGGTAACAATATCACATAAGCCTCCACACAGTCTAAACATCATAGGAAGCATCAAACGAATTAGAACAGGGACGTCATCACTTACCAACTTCTAAGGCATAAATGACTACTCGTTTCATAGTTAACTCCCTAAGAGCGAGTTAATTACTAATCTCAATCTAAAAGAGGAATAACCAAACCTAGCTCAAGACCGAAACTTCCCTTAAACAACTCCACCGGACCAAATCTCCAACCATGCACTACTCAGAATGATCCCCCAACTGTCAAAATTGGAAAGAGTTTATCAAAAGCAGCCCAATGATACCTATATTGATAGGTCTTGAAATTAGGGAAAAATAGTCCAAAAATCGGTTCGAAATTCGGAAGGTTGAAACCCTATTTTTAATTGAAATTCATGTTTTACAAGTCATGAGGGAATCAAGGTTGAAAAACCCAATAGAAACAAGCGAGAAACAAGCCCCAAATCAAGGTTTTACTAGATTCTCAACCTGAGAAGAAAATCCCCAAAAACCCATTGAAATCATGATTTAAAATAACTTTAGGAAGATAAAAACTTGGAGGGTTTGATAAAGGTTGAGTAAAAGAAGCTTACCCATGCTAGAATTTGCCAAGAGGAAATTAAAAATCGCTTCCCAAAGCTCCAGGGGTTTGGAAATGGTAATGAGATTTTTGAGAGAAATTTCAAATTTGAGTTTTGTGCAGGTGGATTTTACTCATTGCAATTCCAAGCCACTAACTCTCACGATTGCAAAAGACACTGAAGGATTATCGCGATTGTGAGACACCTTGTCCGCTACCGTGAGGGCTTAGAAAAAAGAAATTCATCGCGAACGCAAGCCTATGGACCACGATTATGAAGGCCACGAGAAAAGACACATCGCGATCCCGAGACAGAGAGTCGCGATCGTGAAGATAAAAAATCACCTGCACCAAAAACTGTAAACCAGCAACTCAAACTCAAATAAAAAGCCTCCGAATGGATCCTCGAAAATCGTTCAGGGTCCGATAAAAATAAACTAGACATGCTAACCCACTAAAATCGACATTTCGGACTCAATGAAATCGTCGAATTTACGAAAAGAAGTCAAATGACGAAATTACCCTACCGGACCACTCTTTAGGCTAAGACTCAACTTTTCACCCAAATGCCTCAAAACTCAACCCAAGGCCTCGAAAACTTTGCCAACCTTTAACTAGCTCAAATTCAATGTTCCAGACGCGGTGGAACTGACAAAAATCCCATCCGAAGCTCGGAACGCCAATTGTTGACCGAAGTCAACTCTATCTAGAATTCACTACACAAGATGGTTAAATCACCAAAAACACACTTGATTGCATCGAGGACCACATCAACCATCCCCGAAACGCAAACTAAGCATGAAAGTACTTAGGAGAAGAGTAATATGGTCAATTCACATCTAAAGCAATTTCACAAGAAATGGGACATTACATTTGACTCTCAGAAGTACTTTTTAAAACTGATTAGTCAAACACAATCTACTTATCAAAAACACTTTTAAAATGAATTTGTCTAAGATAACTTTTTCTTAAAAAACACTTTTCTAAAAAAAAAAAAAAAAATTAAAAATATTTTTTATAAAAAGATATTTTTAACCGTAATATCAAACAGGTTATATATCTGTAATTTATTTATTGTAATTTTTCTGATACACTATGTTTCCAAAATTTCTATTCATATGACAATAAATATTACAATTACCGTATCACCAATTATGCTTCTTACTAGAGACATCATTCAGCCGGGAGCATTGCTTGCAAATTGTGACCACGCTTTCAATAATGTGCATCAACCGTGGCCACACTTAACCAAAGCCTGGCCACAATTTTTATGGCAAACAAGAGAGTGAAAATTGTGAAACCTTGGATATATTGCTCAAGTATATATGTTTTTTTCAATGAGGTTATATATTTATGTTTTTCTTCTATTTTGAATTATATTTATTTAAGGTATGTGGTAACTTATTTTACACGACATATGCTCTGTTGACATTTGATATAAAAGTATTACGTTTAATTTTTATTTTTATTTTGACTTTGTATTGTATTTTTGGCTCCAGTTTATTTTATTTTAGTAGTTCTAACTTGTTATTTTCACATATAAAATTGATAGATTATATAGTTTTCAAACATGAATTTCATGTTGTTCTTAAAATAATATATACTTTTACTTTTAATGATTAATTAAATTAAATATTATTAGTTTAAATTTTATATAAATTATATTAATATTTTTAGTTGAAAAAATATTTTAATCAATTAATAGATTTTTAAGAGAAATTATGTATCTTAAAACCTAATTTAATACTCATCATTTATAGAAGTGTATACTTATCAAATATTATTTTTTTAATTTTTAATAATTAAGTATTTACAGTAAAACCTCACTAAATTAATATAGGTGGAACCATGAAATATTATTATTTTGTAGATGTGTTTTTTAATCGATAAATTAATATTTATTAATTTAAAAAGTGTTTTGAGATTCAATAAAGGTCAATCTTGATTACATCAAAATCATGATATCTTACTAATTTATGTATCATATTTATTGAATTCACATAAAAAATAAATATACATAAAGTACAATGAATACATCAAAATTTATATTTTACTAAATTATGTATCATATTTATTGAATTCATATATAAAAAAACACATAAAGTACATTGTATGTGTATGATTCATTGTAATATATTTTTTATCTTTGGAATCAATTACGTGTAATCACTTATCGCATCTAGAACTTAGAATTGTATGGTGCAGTTCGAAAAGACAACATCGAGAATTTTGGAGGCAATAAGAAAAGTTAGAGATGAGTTTCAACTAGATTTAAATTTTAACAAAAAACAAAACACAATAGAATCATATTTTACTAAATTGTCTTAGATATATTTGTATCTTTAAAAAATTATTAATTTATAATACTAATGGGACCATATATTTATAAAAGGGTCTTCTGAAAATATATTATCTTATCATCTTATAAAAATAACTAATTTTTTCTATTGTTTCAAGTTGGGAGCGGAGGAAAATATTATCTAACTGTATGCTTGCAATTACTTGTAATTGCATCATCATGTTAAACAAACAAATTATCATAATCACTACTAATAATTACAAAACTTTCAATTAACATATAACTTTCCAAACATACCCTTTCTTCAATTTACTCCCAATTGGTGAACTTATTTGCGCTTTATGTGATCGGAAAAAAATATAAAAATATTATTGTTTCATATCTATAACAATAAATTCAATCTTTATAATATTATAACAAAAAAATAATTTTTTTAAGAATCTCATAGTGTAACGAGCAAATTACTTCTTATTTCTACTTTTTTTCAATTCACATAAATCCTCTAAAATTGTTGTCATCCAAATACATCTCATTCTTTCGGATACATCACATTTAATACATCATACAATTAGTTTGTTGAGATTAAAAATAAATTAAATATAAAATTAACTCTCAATTTCCCAAATCATGCAAATCAATGATGTCAATCTCTCTCAAATAACAGCTCCAAACATTTCAAATTTTCTTCTCTCAAATCTCTTCCAAATATAGTAAAATCTATGCAAACACTACTATTAAATGCTTAAAGATCAAATAATACATAAACAAGGTTTTACATTCTTGATTTCTTGGTAAAGAATTGAAGTGTTTTTTCAAGAAAGTATTTGCGAAAGAAACATTTTAATAATAATATATTTTGTAGTGATATTTTAAAAGTAAAAAAAAATAAAAAATTAACTGAATCAAACTGATACGAAAGAAAAACTAATATGATTAGGACGGTTTTAGAGAAAATCTTATTTTTGGTAATATATTATAAAATACCCAAAAAAATAAAATGATATAATTTTTTAAAAATAACCGGCTGAACCGTCCAGTGACACCCCTACCCTCGAGTAAGAGTGGATTTGGCAAATATGAAAAGGAAAAAAAAAAAAAAAAAAATCGAAAGAGGAGATTGCAAGTAAAGTGGGATCCGGCTCCCTTTGCGTAGATAATCCCTCCATTTAAATTGTTATACATAGAATCGTTTGCGATTGGGATAAAAATAATGAAGATTGATTTGGATAAAATTCGATTTGTCCTTTTAATAAATCTTTCAAGAACTGCAACAAAAAATGGTTAAGATAAAAATTTAAATTGATTGATAAGATTAATTAGTTGTTGAAGTTCCTTCCATGGAGGGCCTATCAGTCGGAAATGTTTTTATGAGAAGAAATTAAAGATATTCATGTAGATTCAAACCAGAAGAGAATAGCAAAGAAAGATTCTTATTCATGAAGTAGGTAACAAAGGTAGGATACAAACTAGAAAGACGTTGTAAATTAAAGCTCTTATTTTAGTGGAAATTAAAAGTAGTAGCATAAACTTGATCCTTCTGGCACACAAATGCTTAAGCATCGATTTTGAAGGGCTCCAATGATGCGTGGTAAACTGATTTCTTGCTGAGGTAATGTGGCATAAAATCAATTCCCCAATTAAAGGATTTGAACTGTGGAGGATTCTCCGGACCAACAAGTTCTTTTGCAGGTTCAACAATATCGTGTGGGCAAATAAAAGTACCAATGGAGGTTCGTGAATGAGTTGTGTTTGTCACCACACGATGTGCAACACTAGTTAGCTTTCCATTGCTAACTACCTGTATTTATACAACAATAACACAAAAAAAAAAACAGAGCAATAAGAGAATCGCACGGCGGCTTGTTGTAGACCATGAAAATTAAGAGAAAGTGTTACACCTACCGTAATTGGTAAGCCAGAATTGACCACAAATGCATTGCGGATAGGCTGCACACCAATCCATTTGTCATCCTTCAATATTTGAAGACCATACACTTCTTGTTGGATAATGGTTATGAGATTAGGATCACAATGTCCACCAACTCCCAAGGTTAAACTTGGATCTGGGCATGCTGGATAGTGATTCACAAGCATTCTCTGCCCAAGTTCTTTGTCAAAGAACCCTGTCTCCAAACCTAGCCCTTCAGCTAACAGACCCAAGATAACTTTGCTCACCCTTCTCAATTCATCTCCATATGCACCAATAACCTCCCTGAAGGACAAGCAAATACTAGGTAAGAAAAATAACAAGAGGGAATTTTGCTAAGCATAGTTTAGGTAGGTACCTATATCTTGGAGGGTTACTAGGCCAAGTTTTTTTGTCTTCCCCATCAAGATTGCAGCTATGTTCCAAGACATCTCTCCAGTAACGATGCTCCTCTGAATCATAATGCTTAGCACTGCTACTGTACAGTGTAGCTGCACCCCTATTTGTATCATTAGCTGCATCCTTTGCATATTCTGCTTTCTCTTCTGCTGGCAGACTGAAAAATTCTTTGTACACTTTCATTGCTTCATCCATTAGATCTACGGGTACTCCATGATTGATTATCTATTTCATCATTTCAATTTCAGATCATTTTTAAATACATTAAGAAAAAAAGAAAGAAGAACAGAGTTGTACTATGGTATAAATAATAAACCTGAAAAAACCCATATTCTTCAAAAGCTTTCAAAAGTTCTATAACAACAACACTTCGTTCTTCACAATTAGCTTTTCCCAAATCAATGACTGGAATATTGTCCACAATTTCAACTGGATCCGATGGTCTTTCATGCACTGGGATGCAATGACTTGGAGGAACTGCTTCTAATGTGCTTGACCAGTTTGAAAGAAGGTCCGCCATTGTCAATGAATCTAACCAAAACAAAAAGGGTAAATATCTGAACAAATAAACAAAGAAAGAGCAAGAAGGAAAGGGGGAAAATGATTTATTTACCTGGGAAAGAAAGAAATCTTCTAAATGTTAATAGTACTTCTTTAAATTGTCTGATATCTCATTTGAGCTATGGAGGGCCATTTATAGGGAAGAAAATTGCATAACAAAGTCCTCCAAGGGTATAGAAATTCTACTAAAAATCCAAAATTTATGCTAAGATTTTTTAGAGCTTGTTAGGCAATTGTCACTGGAAATTACTTTCATTTTTTTTTAGAAACACTTTTAAAATAATTTTTCAGAAAAGTACTTTTTGATAAAACAAAACAATTCGCATTTGGGTAATTTTAATTTTAATTTTTATTAAATTAAAATATACATATTCAAGTTTTTCAATCAATATTTTACATAGATAAATAAGAAATATATTAAATATTGATATAGTCTTACACATATATTGTTGTAACCTTTTTTATAATCCTACAAAATAATATGTAAACTATATAGGGTGTCAAATGGCTGAGTTGAGTTGAAACGGAAGATATTAAAATGGGTAGGGGTGTTCATGGTTTGGAGAAAAATCGTTTCAAACCGAAATATCAAACCAAACCGATTTTATTTGGGTTAGGCGTGATTTGATTTTAGATTTCTAAAAACCGGAAGTATTTGGGTTGGTTATGGTTTGTTCGAAAAAACCCGAAGAAATAACCAAATCGACAAATTATATACATATATTTTATTATTACACATACATCCTATATTATTTTTATATACAATTTTAAAGATCTTGTATGTGTTTTTATCAAAATTTATTTATAATTTAGAAAAAATGTCCAAGGTAAGAATATTTATCTTATTGGTTTCATGGATATGATTGTCTATGACAATTCTTTATGAGTTTGAAAATGTCACTTTCTCTTCCCTCTAGGTCAAAATAATGAATTTTGAAGCTTTATTCATAGTAAAATCAATGATTTAAAAGTTATGTAATGTCAGTCGTTTTAACTATTTTCATTTTGAATCGATTGTTGTCACTTTTTTCACATTTTGAATGAACTGTTTTTGTTATTTTTGTCTATGGTTAATAACCAAACCGAAACCGATAACAACCAAATCGATAAATATATGTTATAGTTGGTTTGATTTGATTTTGATAATTTTAAAACTGATTAAGTTGGTTTTGATTTTGGTTTTAACCAATAACCGATTCAAACCGACCCGTGAATACCCCCTAAAAATGGGTTAAAATATAAATCAGGTTGGGTCCGGACCGCCCAAGTTTACTTTGGGTTGAAATGAGTTGGACTTAAATGGGCTAGAAGATATAAAATAGATAGTAATTCATACCATCAATATTAGAACATACATTATATCAATGCTAATAAAGAGACTTAAAACTGGTTGAAATTGGAGAGAAAATTGGGTTCAGTTAAAGATTCTTTAAACTGGTTAAGACTTGAATGAATTGAGATTGAACCTAATTCAAATAATCTTGAACCAAACCCATAAAATTCTAGACAGATTGGGTGTGTTACCTATACTTGGGCTCATTTTGACACCCCTAAAAATATAAAATAACAATATGTAAAATAAAATTTTTAAAAATATTATATAAAATTTTAAAATAGAATTGATAAATAAAATTTAACCAAACTTATGAGATGAAATTATGTTGTCGATGCGTACGGGAAAAACCTATGATGAAATCCATGTTAAATCCTCCTACTTCCATGTAGGAACATTGATATCTTGAGTCATACCTCATGATCTTTGGTGTTCAACCTTTATTTGTTCGTAGTTTTAACACTTAGCCGTAAATTTTGTGATACCCTTCTTCGTGTCATTCCACAATTAGATTTCCCAATGCCCATAAGTCATGGTACATTTTAGTGGCTCCTGAGTGAATAGATTATTGAGAACTATGAGCTTCTGATAGAACAGTTGGCTGAAACCATCCATTTGTAGAACACACTAACGATTTCGATAACGAAGCAAACATTCCCTTTCTTTGGAGATCTCAATGACTACTTCATTTAATTCAACAAAGGTTAGATCATCATCCTGCTTTCCTTAACATCTATACACGAGATGATTTTAAATTATTCTGAACAGTAATTCCACCATCTATTGAACCCACAAAACAAACTCCCAAATGAGCTAGTCTATAAACATCATAAACTAATTTTTTTCTTCTCCTCCTCCATGTGAGCGACATTGGTCAAAAACAACCTGATAAAAGCATCTGCCAATACATTAGCCTTACCCAAATGATATATGACACTCATCTCATAGTCTTTTAATAACTCAAGTCATTTCCTTTGACAAAGATTTAAGTCCTTCTCATTGAACACATACTGAAGGTTCTTATGGTATGTAAACACGTCCACATGAACACCATATAGATAGTGCCTCCAAATTTTAAGGAATATACTACTTTTTCTAACTCAAGATCCTAAGTGGGGTAATTCTTCTCATGAATGTTGAGTTGGAAGCATAAGCTAAGACCCATTCATGTTACATTAACACACTACAAAGGTCAATTATAAAAGTATCACGATAAACCTCAAATTCATTTGAACCCATTGGTAGAGTCAAAACTAAAGTTGAAGAACGTCGTCTTCAACTCCTGAAAATTGTTCTCACAAGATTCAAACCACAAAAACTTTGCCTTTTGAGTCAGTCTAGAGAAAGGACAAGTTATAGAGAAAAATCCTAAACAAATCATCAAGCTAAACTTAAGAAACTCATGATGTCCAAAAGAGAGAGAGACTTAGGTTAGTTCTTAACTATTTTGATCTTTTGAGGATCAACCTGAATTCCTTCTCTTGGGACTATATGGCCAATCAATGCTACTAACTTCAACCAAAACTCACACTTGTTGAACTTAGAAAACAACTGATGGTCATTAAGAGCCTAAAAGACCATCCTTAAATGGTTTTCATGCTTATTCTTACTCCGAGAATAAATAAGAATGACATCTATTAAGACAATGACGACCATGTCCATTATTTGAACACTCTGTTCATTAGGTCCATAAAAGTTATGGGAGAATTGGTTAGACCAAAAGACATCACAAAAAAGTCATATTGAGTTTACCGAGTTCTGAAAGTTGTCTTCATAATGTCACATTCTCTGACTCTAATATGATGTTAGCTGGATCTAAGGTCCATCTTTGAAAAGACATTGGCACCCTGGAGATCATCGAACAATTCATCAATCATGGGAATGGTGTACTTATTTTTGATTGATACTTTATTCAGTTGGCAATAATCACTGCATAATTTGAGTGAACCATCATTCTTATGCACAAAGAGAACTAGATCACCCAATGGAGAGATACTACTATGAATGATGAAACCTTTATTTAAAAGATCCTTTAACTGATTCTTCAATTCCTTAAGCTAAGTTAAATACATTCTATAAGGAGAAATTGAGATCGACTGGATCTCTAGAAAAAGGTATATTCCAAAGTCGATTCACATTCGAGAGGAATTTCAAGAAGATCTTCGAGAAATATTGGAAATTCATTCACTACTGAAACTGAGTGAAGGTTTCGGATTTTGACCTATATACCTTAACCAAAACTAAAGTACTACCCTTCCATTCTATTATTGGTTTTTGGGGAAGTAAATGTTAATGACTCTAGCTCTAGTGTTCACTCAGTCATAATAAGAGTATTACCCGTCCATGTTAAGAATGATATCAAAATCAAATATGTCTAACTCTACTAATCAACAAAGGTGATTCTCTGGAAAATTGCGACGAGGTAATTTTTGTATACCCGTTTAGTTAAGACTAATTCATCAATGAGAGTAAAGACTGAGAAGGGTTCTAATAAGATCACGAGACTGGCATCAAAATTCACATGAATATATGGAGTTATGAAGGAAAGTGTGGCTCCTAGATCTAATAATGCATAACATCAAGCTAAAAGACACGTAAGATAGTTGTGACTGCATGAAGAGAATATTTTTAATCCTACCAAGTCTACAAAGCATAGAACTTATTTTGGTGTTGACAACCACCAACACTAGATGAGGCACCCCTCTAAGTTGGGCGACCTATTAGAGCTACTAAAGGGTTGGTCTTAGTCTATTGATTAGCATATTTACCCCTCATTCAGGCCAATGGGAACTTCCTCAATTTGTGACCTTGTTTTCCCTATCCAAAGTAGTCACTACTGTTAGTTATACACTCTTTTAGATGGTTCATACTACACTTCTTAAAAATCAAAAGAGGGCCTGGTGCTCTATCCCTATTATCCTGTCTAAATTTATAAACTACGGCACTGCAAAAGATGAGTCTAGACATGAAATTTTTTTGAAGAAACTGAGAGCAATTGTCACCGCTCAATTTCTGTTGAGAGTAGTCTACACTACATGTCCTAGACCTTTCACCAGACCAGTGGTAAGTAGAAAAATAAAAACTTGATCAATAAAAGAGTGGTTATCTCACCATCCACTAATGAGACGTGAAACCAAACTAACATTTAAAAGAGAAATATATGTCTTTTGAAGATATAGAGTTTGATATTAGAAATCTGGATATGACTAATGTGTTATGTTTCTATGACTCTCTTTGGTCAATATGGATAGATCATAGTGAAAGAATTGGGTCATAAGACCTTTTGGATAGTGATTTGAGAAATTTTAGGCTAGACCAGTCTAAAATAAAATTTGAATGAGGTGCGGTCTAGAGCAATCCAAAAATGGATTGGGTGGTATGTCTAATCTTAGATTAGGATTTTTATTAGCTAAAATATGGAGTCCATAGGTATTTGCATAAGTGAATTCGAGTAAGTAGAACTCCTTATATCTAACTTTGCGTGAAGAGGTTAGTTTAGAAAATCAAGATTTCAAGTTATGTTGCGAAATAGAGACTTTTGGAGAGAATTCTGAGTCTATGTCCCATGTAATCCACTATAAAGGGTGTCACGCCTCTAAATCGTGGCAAATAAATTACCGCTATAATGAGTGGTCCCTCAATGATGGAACCGTTATAGAGGGGTTAGTCCCCGGTTTAAAAACAAATTTCCCCTAAACCGTTCATAATTCTACAAACATGTTTTGGGAAGAAGGGGGCTATTTAAGGTGAATTTAAATCTATTTTCTTCAATTTCATTTGTAAGTTGATTACTCCCGTTCATTGATACAATGATTCTTAGGTCTTAGAATCCATGTTGGGTGACCTTAGGGTAGAATTGGACTTAAACTAATGGTGGAAAAATCTTGGTTTGGCTGGAATTATCAGCCCTAAGTAAATCATGAACCATCAACAAATATAGAGTATAGTGATTTAAATAGTAGAATAAAAAATAAGCAAACTCGAAGAAAAGGAATTCACGATCATAGATATGTGGGTAAATACTCTAGCTTTGATCTTCTAACTGAAATTGTAGTTTTAGGACGTAAGGAAGAACTAAGTTCCTTAGTATGATAGTGTTACATACCTTAAACACTCCACAAATCTTGACAAAGAACCCTAACTTAATGAAGAACGATCAAAGAAGTTTTCTTGAGATTTTTGAATTAGTTTCTTGCATGCCCTACGGCCAAAGGTTTAGAATTCTATTATCAGTTCAAGATTAGATGAAGGAATATGATTTGGAAGGTTGAAATCTGTCAGGACCCAGACCGTCGTGATTGACACCCACACTAACTCTCCGGTGGGAGAACCACTACTACAACTCAAACCAAATAACTAAACCAAAACTAAGGCATTTAAGTTACGGAAGCAAGTTAACTACTAAGGAAATAAATAGGAGTTCCCATAAACTCCAACAAAAGTCTAACAAGAACTAACAATGCGGAAGAAATAACCTAGAACCTAAAAGTCAATGTACCAAAACATCTAACAATGAACCAAGTCTAAACAGGAAATGATACAACCCCATACTAAGAACTAACTAAAACAAATGTCTAAGTCCGAAAATGGTGGACATAGATGGAAGAGAATTCCATGGCAGCCCGAAAGAATTGGCTCACCCTTGAATTCAAACGATCAATAATCTCCTAAGTGAGGTCTATCAGTAGCCGCTTGAAGATGCCATGTACTCAACAAAAATAAGAGCAAGTGCAGTATCAGTACACAACCACAGTGTACTGATAGAATCATCCGGCTATCCCACTAAGTGCAACATAAGCAAGTCAAGACAACATATAATCACATGCATATATATCAACATATACAATATTATCAACATTTACAAACAACAAGCAACTTCACATTTTATATCAAATCATTGGTCCTCTCATGGAACCCAGACCCAAATAGTTAGCATACCGAAACGTGGTATCCAATCCCATAATTATACCGAAACGTGGCAACCGATCCCATAGTTATGCCGGAATGTGGCAACCGATCCAAGTTAGTTATGTCAGAACGTGGCAACCGATCCATTCAACACCCCACAGTCACAATCACAAGTATATCATCAAGATCATACATTTAAGTCATGATTTCATGGCAATCATCATTCATCTATCTCATTTACAACAAGTGTGATCAACATTGCAACATTCATACATATACATGTATCATAATGAAGCAAGAACAAACATATATCACACAATCATAGAGTCACAACCATCACCTACCTCAAAACAAGCTTGAAACCCTAAGAAACTTGCTCCTTCCCTTTCCGGATTCATTCCGCTTGTTCTTGATCTACAAACAATCAATATAATACGGGAATCAATAAAGAATCATTAATTACCCGAATTACTAACAATTCTATGAACCCTAGATCAAACCCATGATCCCAATTATCCCAATTAGGGTTATTTCCACCATATAATCCATAACAAAACCCTCCCCCATCAATATTTACCCATTATATTATGTTCTACGGATTCAGGGAGTGGAAAGCTTACATTTAGCCTCAAGAATGGTGAAAAATGAGTAGGAGTCCCCTGGGGTTCGTTCCTTATCTCTAAAAGTCAAAAAGTGCATAATGAGGTCGTTTAGGGGTTTATTAACGACTTTAATTCGCATCGAGCCCACCACAGCGGCCACGCCAGATAGGCAAAACCCAGCGCCAAAGCGGCATTCTCGAGACAGAGAGCTAATTCAAGAATTCCAAAATTCCCATTTCACAACACACCTCTAACCTACGACGCTCAGTAAATACACTTTATGCTAAGTTCGATTTCGGGAGTTCTACTCGCCCGATTCAATTTCGTAAAGTCGTACGGATTTCTTAACGAGTTATCTAACTACTCATGTAATCAAAATCATAATTACTTCACCCGATTGTTACCAGATTTCCCTACACCTCAAGGACTCCGATTTCGTCTAAATCTGGACAAGGTTTGGAACATCCAAATACTACGAAAAAGTTTTCTGACCCCAAACTTTCCCCCGTTGGCTTTTCTATAACGATGGGAATAGGTCGTTACAAAATCATAAGAGAATGAGAGAAAAACACTTCTAGGACTTGAAAGAATGACAAACGATAAATACAATTGGATTAAAACTAATGTAAAAGGTTCCATGTTGGCCCACCTGCATTTTCACGTGTGTTTCGTAGGTATGAATTTTCTACATGCAGGCAAAAGCATATCAAAATAGAATGTCTATTAATGTTTCCTTCATTTGCATCCCACATATGTTTCGCAAGTGTAGATTTTCTGCCCTCGGGCAAAACGCATGTCAAAATAGAATGTTTCACAAAACTAAAATAATCATAACTTTTGACTCGGGTCTCGGATAGACTAAAATGAGTTCGAAACAAGACTCAACTACCTTTAATTTGGTAGGTAGTATGTTTCATAAATCATCATATTCTAAGATATATGCTCATTTGAAGTTGACTCGAGTGAATTTTGTACCAATACTCAATTGGTAAGGAAGCTTTAAAGTCAACATAGTGTTAGATGATTCTTATGACTTTAATTCACATGCAATAGACTTCCCTAACATAGGAATTAATCACATCACCTATTTACAAATATAAAACATTTAATCTGGGTCTATACTTATACGAAAAATAGTTTGGATCTTAGCTTAGAATTTATGAGGTCTTACAAGATCTGGGGGGGGGGGGGGGGGGGGGGGGGGGGGGGGGGGGGGGGGGGGGGGGGGGGGGGGGGGGGGGGGGGGGGGGGGGGGGGGGGGGGGGGGG
>JAJOOH010008243.1:0-32943 GCA_029582605.1 Solanum gracilifrons | reverse complement strand
CTATTATATATAGATAGATATATTATTATTATTATTATTATTATTATTATCATTAGTATTAGTATTTAATTTGCTATAAATAAGAAGGTTGTGAAAATATAATTAAAATTATCTTTCCACAAAAAAAGGAATACACACGTTAAAACACCATATTTTTAGAACAATTTTAATTTATTATAAAATATATTACTATTATATATAGTTAGATTATAATAATAATTATTATTATTATTGTTATTATCAATAGTATTAGTATTTAATTTGCTATAAATAGGGAGGTTGTGAAAATATAATTAAAATTATCTTTCCAAAAAAAAAGGAATACACACGTTAAAACACCATATTTTTAGAACAATTTTAATTTATTTTATCGTTTAATTTTGAAAACTGCTTCAAAATCATTTTTAAATAAAATAATAATTTATTATTTTAAGCTATTACATGTAATTAATTTTAATTATTTAAATGACTGTTTTTTGTGGTGCTGACACATGACACTTTTTACTTCTCTGATTATATATAGATAGATTATATATAGATAGATTTGAGAAAATTAGTCACAAAGATCCTTCTATCTTTTAAATTATTCATAATGTCAAATTAAGTTTAATTTATTTTTCACCTTGGCGTATAAAAGGACATAATAGGCTTGAGAAAACCATAACTAATTCAATGATAAAGTGCTTTGGTTCAATGATAATTAAATAAAATAAAATATTCTATTGATTCCCTAAAATTAACAAAATAATAATAATAATATATCTAATCTAGAAAATTCAATCATTGCTCGTATATTAATTACAAATTGTAGAAATCATCCATTTGTAAGATATTACAATTATAACTATATTCTTTCTTTTTTGAGTTCTATAAGTGAAATAATCTCACAAATTAATAATTAGCCTTTTTCAAATTAATTCAACATTTTCTTTTTAAAAAAAATCTCTTTATAGCCATCTTTATCAATAATAATTTGAATGTTTTTTCATTTTATTATTTTTTAATTAGTTCAAATATTAAAAACTTCATGTCATCTTTATTCACTTCTAACCCATTATATTTCTAAGTGTAAAATATAAAACAGAAAAGAATACATCACCTTTTAAATATAATAAATAAAAAATTTAATAGGGAAATGACTATAATTAATGATAAGGGTAAATTAGGAACTAAGTGTAAAATTATTCATGAATTTTATAAAGTGGACAAATATTGTTGGACATCTATTTTTAGTATAGTTGACAAGTATTGTTGGACGGAGGGAGTATAATTTTTAGAAAATATGCAAAGTCAATAGTGGACAAGTATTGTTGGGCAGGGAGTACTATTACAATTACTCCCTCTGGAGAAGAAAAATAGCACGGTAACCAACACACATGGAATACTAGATACGGGTGCTCGTGCAAGGCACGTGCATATAGTGAAAATAAAAGCAGTTGTAAGGAAAGACGTGAAAATATGCAACATGTTTAAAATAAATATCAGCATTGACACATTTCATAGTATGTTACATAGATTTTGCTGAACATTATACATGGAGCTTTCTAGAAAAAGGCCAAAACAGAAATATAGCTTCTCAATTATAGAATCTCTCAATTAAAATAGATTCTTTCAGGTTGAAACTTCTTTATTACCTGAAAATAAATTAGAGTGAACAACTAACACAATTCAATAATATAGTAAAGAGAAGTGAGAATGCATCTACAGTTTTAAATTGTACAGAAAATAACACATCACCTTGGAGATAAGCTATTTAAATTCGAGAAAATCCAATTGACAAAAGCATGAAAGAAATTAAGAAATCATCTCCTCGGCTTTATTCTGTTATTTTCATTCACCTATATATTTTGAACACGAAGAAATAGTTAGTTGTTTTTTCTCTGTTAGGAGTGAAAGATGATTATTAATTTCAACCACATTAGCTAGCTAATAAGAACAAATAAAGTACTACTCAGCACAACTATTTGTATGTGTAAATGAAAATAGAAGCTTGTCCTGGAATCTTTACTTTCTTTCTATTTTAAGATTGCAACAATCGTTATTAAGCCGATTCCATTATTTAGTCTTGGCTGCAAGATATGTGGATCTATTTTGCACATGGTACAAATGTTCTGTTACACCACAACAAATCATCAGGCTTAAAAGAGAACACTCTGATTTCAAGTATTTAAGTTTACAACTTCACACTAAACATCTTAGTTTACAACTCCACACTCAACATCTTTTTCGAATTATTTGTTGTAAGAGTTGGATGAATCAATAAATCAAATTATAATAGCCTACTAACTGAGTCACACAACATGCTCAATTCAATTGACAAGTAAATTTTAGTTTTACAATGGTACACATAGAATTTCATATTCTTATATCTTTAATAATTGAGTTACCAAGTCTTACTACTTTCGTTGTATAGTTTGCTACATTACCTCAACAAAGATTTTGAGAATGATTTGTTAAGTAATAGCAGAAGGTTCCCTGAAGTCCCCTTGCTTCCCATAGGCAGTAATAAGCATAATAAAGTCCATCTCATTTACTTAGGTAACATCCTAAGCTTCTATCTTAGCCATTTTTCTGCCTATTCTAATTTCACTATTCTATTAGTCAAGGTTTTTGAAAGAAAGTCTAAAAAACTCCCTCTTATTAACAATGATACAAACAACAATCAACAATATAGGTTCAGTCAAACAATTTTACCAGCTATCGCATTAAATTTCTAAAAAGAGCTATTTTGAAGAAGCACGCATCTAAGCTTGTGCAAGTAGTATGCATTCAATGTACATCGAAAACTAACGCTCCCATCCCTCTGCAGTTAGTGATAGCATCCATGTCAGCCTACTTTTACTAAAGTTGACGGGCTTCAATACAAAATCAAGAATATGTTTATCACGAAAGAGGTCATGTCCAAATTCAAGCCCGAAAGAAAGAAGATTGGGACACACGAAGCCCAATAAAAGAGTCCAAAAAGTTGAACGCTTAAAAGTCAAAAGTTCTTATTTTAAAAGTTTCCTAGTTTAAAGTTTTCCTAGTTTAAAAAGTTTCCTAGTTTAAAGTTTCTTAATTTAAAAGTTACCTAGTTTAAAGTTTTCCTAATTTAAGATTTAAATCCTATTCTATTTGGGATAGGTTTTCCCTATATATAGAGGTTGATTTTATTATTTTAGACAGACATGATTAATATTATTTGAGAAGTTTTCTCTTCTTTATACCTTTGTGTGTGGTGACTATGGATTTATCTTATAACCTTATAAGAACAATTCTTTAAGAGATAAGATTAATTCTTAATTTGATATCTTTGATTTCTATTTGTAAATTAAAGAAGGTGATTAGTCTTATACTAATTGTTGTCTCTGATTTCTTCGTAATAGGGATCTAGATCACTTTTGATCTAACTTCTTGAATAGAGTAGTATCACAATTAGTTTTAATCAGCTAATTTTGAATACTAAGATCAATTAGGGTTCTTAGAACTTTATCTTGAAATTAGGGATTTTATTCTTGAATTTCGCATATCTTTCAATTTCTGTCTTTAATCTTTATAATTTTGCTTCCGCATTATTTTCTTGTTTATTCTGGTAACCCGATTCTTATCAGTTAGCAACTTACACATTCACAATACAAACCCTAGAAATTGAAGATCTGTACACTCCACTCCTCATCATTCTCGGCAGAGTATTATTTCTTATCCTCTTTCTCAACAATGTCTTTTTGCTTCTCATAATTCTTAGGAAGCTCATCAGACCCATCTCTGGAAAAATCAATACCAGAAAGCATTGTCCCATCAAGCTGCATAAACTGAAACAAATTAGAACTTGTCATTTCCCATAAAATAGGAAATTAAAAGAAATATACAATGTGAATAAACAGTGAGTTCTACCTGTTTTGGTTCTTCTGCTACTAAAATACGATATCGATCCAAGCAGGACTGTGTTGTCCTCTCGAGAACCAAAGAGATTGTATCCCATTGAGAGGGCAATTCCCTAGCCTTCTTCATCAGTATGTCGTCGTCTTCTTTGTCCAAAATGTACACATAGAGCCCTTCAATTTCAGTGAAGCAGACACCAAACCCTTTGTTTTATTAGTTACGACAACTTTGTTCCTCTTTACAAAATTGGGTAACTTGACCAGATTTTTTGCCAATGAAAGCATCTCTATAGATTTTTTCATGTCCACAAAATGAGGACTAACACAAAAAACAACAACATTTAGTTGATTCTGCTGTGTTAAGCCCTCAAAAGATTTCATTACTTTTTCTGGAACTTCATAAGTTTCATTATTTTCACTGTAAAAGATTTTTAAAAAATCAGATTATGTCCGCCTTCACTCAAAGCCTTTCTTTGTTAACAGGCATGTAGTCTATTTTTCCATTTAAGGACTCTCAGCCATTTGTTGATCCTATATTCTTAGTCCTAACTCTAGTAGTTCCTGAGGATCAGTTTACTGTGTCTCCTATTGTGCCTGAGAGGACTTCGTTACCCTCTTAGGAAGTTCTTCCCTCTCCTGTGGTCTTTTCGATCCCCAGCCCAATCATGTCCTTCCTCTTCCTTCTAGGAAGTCCTCTAAAGTTGTCAAATTTGTCATATGGCTGCAAATCTAGAGCTTATCAATATGGGCTGGCCCATCACATTCGGGCTAACACATACATGCTTTGAAATTTGAGGGGTCAGATCGGGCTAGTCCATTTTTTGTGTAGGCCAGAAAATGGTCAGCCCAGCCCCCAAGTACATGGGTTACGGGCTTCCCAGGCCAGCTCTTTTTTCTTAAAAATATAGTTTTGTAATTTTTTAAATTAAATTATAATTTAAAAATATTACCATAAATATCGACAAGATAATATACAAGATAATATTATATGGTGTTAGTGTTACTATTTGTAAATCAAATCCATAGATAAAATTATCTTTATAATATTTATTATGTTTGATTTCAAGTAAAAGCATAAATAGCTTAGTAAAAATATTAAACTAATTGTTTTCCAATGATCATAATAAAACACAAAAACACAACCTATATAGTAATTCCTATAAATTTTAGGAAATTTTTATTTTATGTAGTACATATTTTATAAACATTATTTGTATTTAAATTATAATATTTCAAACTTTAAACAGATTTTGAGTTTAGACTCTTGTTATTTTTAATACTCTGTTTTATTTTTATGTTTTGATTAAAAAAAAATTGGCCCATGGGCCAGCCCTATCCATATTTCTCAAGCCCCACAAATAGGCAGACTTATTCAGGCCGGGCTAAAAAATCATTTTCTTAAATGAGTTCCAAAAATCGTAGCACAACCCTATTAATCACGGGTTAGGCCAGGCCGGCCCAATGGGCCTAGCCCATATTGACGGCTCTAGGCCTGCAACACTTTTTTGTTCCTATCTATTATTAAAATAAGGAAGTATCAAAACATTTACCTAAATCCTTGTCCAAGTTTTTTGGACAATGTCACCAAAGAGGTTTCTTTGTCAATTAGGTCGATCAAGCTCAGTGTCCCACATAAGGTTTCTGTTTCAATAAGCTACACAAAAAAAGAATCAAGTTAAGATAAAACATTTTTGGTTATTATAGTAAAACTTAATCGAGAAAAGTTACAATTACCAATTTTATCACTTTATGTGCTTTTCTTATTGACTTCTCTGCATCTTTGGCGCATACTTTTGTCAAAGTTACTAAGTCCTCTTTGGTTTCGATAACTTTTTGCTGCCATCAAACATACTTTAGTAAACATTCAATTACAGAGCAACAAGTACAATGCTTTATGTTACCTTGACATCTCCGGGATCACAATTAGTATGAGATGAATCCAACAGATTAGTTACCTGATTCCCTGGGACCTGATACATCTTATAAGCTCTTACTTTCATTGTGAACTTTTGTGGTTGCTGTAAGAAATACAATTTACTTTTCAGAATATAAAATCAAACATTAAACAAAAAACAAAAAAAAAAGGAAAATTACTTACCTTATTTCTATATTATATAGAAGAGTCAGGTTGAGGACAACCAAGAGCAAATTTGTCATTTCATAAATATTCTAGAATGTTTGTTTTTATGTTATGACATAAAAAAAGTGGTAATAGATTTATAATGAAAATACAACCAAATATCTTTTATTAAATGCCATGTGTATCCTAATGGTGTGACATTTAATATGGACCCACATTTTTAATCACATTTTCTATAAATTTTTCTTTTTCCTTTTTTTTGTAGTGTGAAATTTTCATTAAACCAAAAATATCTATTAAACAATTGGCATTTCAGTAATTTTAATATTATTTAAGGGCGAAATAATAATTGTATAATTAATGACCAAAATGAAAATCTAGAAAAATCCATACATGTCTTTACTTTTAAAATTGGCCCATAAAGATATTTTTATAATTCTGTTAAAATGAAGAGTTTCTATTAATTAACTTTTTGCAAACAATAATAAATGCTAAGCTTGTTTTGACATGTTTTTGAAAGAAAATGTTGAACTAATTTAAAATAAATGTGTTTGAATAATTAATATTTTGTTCCTAAAAATACTTTAAAGGATTATTGCATAAACATATTTTTAATATTATGTTACATAATATGACCACTAAATTAGTATCTTGATTATTAAAATAATTTTTAAAATGACGTATCAATATTTTTTAATTAATTTGAAGAAATATAAAATTACGTGACTAAAAGAATGAACAATGTTTGACTATTAAGAAATTAATGATTTGATAATGTATTCATCAAAAGATTAAAAATATAAAATTACATGACCAAAATGAAAATCTAGAAGAATCCATACATGTCTTTACTTTTAAAATTGGCCCATAAAGATATTTTTATAATTCTGTTAAAATGAAGAGTTTCTATTAATTAACTTTTTACAAACAATAATAAATGCTAAGCTTGTTTTGACATGTTTTTGAAAGAAAATTTTGAACTAATTTAAAATAAAATGTGTTTGAATAGTTAATAGTTTGTTCCTAAAAATACTTTAAAGGATTATTGTGTAAACATATTTTAATATTATGTTACATAATATGACCACTAAATTCGTATCTTGATTATTAAAATAATTTTTAAAATGACGTATCAATATTTTTTAATTAATTTGAAGAAATATAAAATTACGTGACTAAAAGAATGAACAATGTTTGACTATTAAGAAATTAATGATTTGATAATGTATTCATCAAAAGATTAAAAAATATAAAATTTTCATTTCTATATAGAATATTTTCTTAATATCAAATATGATAAACTATTTAACAGGGAAAATTTGACAAGGAAAAAAATTAATATTCAAATTCTAAGGAATATTAAAATACAAACTAAAGAAAAATGAGTAGTTAAAAATAAAGAAAAATAAAAAATGAAAATGTCAATAGAAAGGGGCTTGAGAAATATAGAGGAAGAAAAAAACTAAAAAATAAATAATAACTTGAAAAACAAAAACAAGTATATTGGTTATTTTGTGTGGGGGTAAGATTCAAAGTTTTCTTTTACGGCATGATATTTAGAGTGTAGTATAAAAAAAAATTATTAATGTAATTTAGAATATAACATTATGTCAATTGTTATCATATATAGAAATAAAATTGCTTTCATGATTGTTTTTATTTTTGTGGAGTTAGAAATCAATATTTTAATAAATACTTTCAATATTTAGAATATAACATTATGATAATTGTTATTGTATATAGAAATAAATTTGATTTCATGATTGTTTTTATTGTTGTGGAAGTTAGAAATCAAGTTTTTAATAAATACTTTCAATATTTAAACCAAAATAAATAGAAGTATTTCTATAATCGAAGACAATAATGAAATGTATCACAAAATTCACCAACAAAGCAAACTACAAACACATTATACTATTAAGTTGAAGCAGTAGAGATTTGAAAGGCTTTGAATCGATCTTTACGAATTGGTTGATCAATGATTAGTATTTTATCAGATGCAAAGCTTATGGTGCAGATATTACAAAAAGAAGATGATAACATTGTAGAAAAGAGATACCACTTGCGAAAATATATGAAGATCGATGAACTTTTTTAAAGATATCAACATTTTATATATTTCTCGAATGCGAAATATTTTAACTCATAATCTAATGCAATTCTATATTTCCTTGCTGCATAGAACTTTTTGAAATTCAACTTTCTCAATTTGGGTTGTAAACGATGCATTTATGTCGTATGAACAATTGAAAAAGATTATTAAGTAATATATTGAAGTTGTTTACTGTAAAAAAAATAGTATAAAGTATAGAAATCTCATATATTTAGAGGTTAATTACATTCTATCCCAGAAGTTTCCTCAATTACAAAAATCTCGAATTTTCCGTTGTTCTTGAATACATTCCTTGGTTGTCTGATATATTACTAATGATATATATTACTTCATGGGAAGGATGTATCCAAGAGGGGATATCTATGTATCTAAGAGGGGATGGATGTATCCGAGAGGCCATAAGAATATATTCGAGAGGGGATTATGATATTTAAGTTGTGAATTTATGTAATTTTTTCAACAAAATATGTGAAATTATATTGGGCCCGTATCACGGGGATTAAATTATCTAGTATATATATATATATATATATATATATAAAAATCAATGGCATTCGCTGTAAAACCTTTCATTGTATAAGACTTTCCTGTGTCCCGCTGGCCAAACGTAATGATATTTGTTGTACAAATGTCAAAGTGATTAGGCTTAATTATGGAAGCTCTAAATATGAGACTTTCGGCTAATCCAGATGCTAAGGTTGGCAATGTGTACAGGCCTTGGGTTCTGTGTGGTGACTTTAACACAACTAGACATCCCTCATAGAAGAACTGCCACAGAATCAGCAAAGCAATGTCTGACTTTGTGTGGTAACTATGGATTTTTCTACGATTCTTTAAGAGTTACGATCAGTGTTTATCAAAGGCGAAAAGCGCAAAAAAGCTCTAAGGTACGTGGGGGCTTTAAGCGCAAAGAATATATTTGTAACATACTTGTCGTCCAAAAAAAAAAGATTGAAAAGAAGTACCATCGAATCCTTGAAAAACACCATTGATGAATGTGTGTACCAATTTCATGACATGTTCTTCTCCAGACCTTGAGAAGGCCAGATCAGCTGCAATTTGGAAATCCATCTTCAAACATCAAACTGTTTTCTTGTCCATGTCCATCTCCCAACACTTTTCTTTACTTAGAGTGGGTCTCACCCTCACCAAAACGCAGGTATGATGCTCAAAAACACCCTCACCCTCATCTGACATAGTGGTTAAGTGGCTCACTGGTGATCTTCAGACGCTTCATAAAGATGATGCATGGAGGCAAACCTCCTGTTTATCTAAAAGTCTAATACTCAACATGAGAAGATGACCCAATTCAGTAACTTTATAAGCACCAAAATTCAGTTACTTGAGCTGGAAGGGCTGAAATGAGCTAAAAAGCGGTCAAAATCAAATTGTTTTATTTGTTCTTTTATAGTTTTTTAGTACATAATAAATTTATAGCTTTTCTTAAATATAGCTATGTATATAACATATCACGAAAAACAAGTTTTTTAGAAAATAGTTGACAAGATTTCTCATGGGCCAATTTGGGCATATTATCCCAAATTTTGATGGCCTGAGCTAATAAATGTGCAGGCCAATAATCAACCAAAACTTGGGTGAATTATGATTTCATGGGCTAATCTTGCCACCTCTAGAATTTTAGACGATAATTAGTGTTTGATCAAACATGTAATAAGTGTTTCTAAATAAGCACTTCTTGAAAAACACAAGTACTTTTAGCCTTCAAAAAAGCATGAACAAAAAGGCAAAAATGCTTTTCAAAAACATATTTTTTTGAGAAAAAAAAGCATTTCTAAGCTCCCAAAAACATAACAGTCAAAAACAGGAGTGTTTCTCTAAAGACCAGAAATAAACCAAAAGCTCAGATAAAAGTATAATAAATAAAATAATGAATGTTTCTGTCTCTCTCTATGGAAATCCCATAGATGTTACATTATTTGTTTTCTATAAACAAAAAAATATGCAGATTCAAATTCAAAATCCTAACTGTTGAAACCAAATATAAAAACTTATATAACAAGCACATCAACTGTTGGATGAAACGAGACGGTTATAATCTCCCCGTAGTTTCTGATCCTTGCTGGAATGCGTCCATTGGGCATGAAAGCGTTAATAAAATGCAACCTGAAAAGTCAGTTGTCGGCGTTGTCAGGATGGAGGTGGGGTGGGACTAGATCATCGATCCAATCTCCATATATTCGACTGATCTTCTTTGATAGTTTCCATTTATGGATCTTCTTTTCCTCTCTTTCTTCTTGCATAGAAGCATTAACCAGTGTGTTAGCAGAGGATGAGTCAACAGGCTGAATGGAGAAGGGTCTAGGAGTAATGGGGCCAGAATTCGTTAACATATCCATCTCAACTCGGCCAGTAGGCATTTGCAACTCTGCCAAAAGAAATAACCAAAGAGCTTATAAGATAAGATCCCATTTTTTGCCATAGAAAGCGAAAGGGGAGAAATTTAAGATGTATGAGATACGTAGCACATAGAGCCCATCATTCACATATTCCGTGTTTAGTAAAAGTGGTAACGACCAAGTTACTTTAATGTTAGGCCTATAAAAACCAAGACATAGGCTAGACATTAAAAGCTAAATACATTGTTACTTGTTTTAGATGTGAGATATGACCAAAGAGAGAAATTGCATATACAATGTATGTAACAGGAAATAGGATTAATCATAATCTGAGAACAACGAATGGCTGTGCATGTGCAAAACATCAGTCAAAGGACATTGCAACATGATAACTTCCTGGAATTATACATGGACGTAATCCAGAATGTGAGTTAATGTCAAGATTTTCATGTTTAAGGAAACAAGACACGCGTTGAATAACTGTTTTGCTTACAAACAAAACAGTAGCTAGTTTTATACAAGATTCTCATCTCAGTTGAGCCATTGCAGTTCTAGCAGAGGACTTGCTTAGCAACAGAAAGTTATGCTTCTAGGCGATCAATAGCTCGTAATTATTAGTCTTAAGCTTTTACTGTTTCATTATGCAGCCTTTACTTTTTACAATTGAGACATAAGGGGATTTTGCAAGACTTGAAGCAAGAATATGAGACTATTTTAAAACGACTAAACATAGAGTCAAACTAACAACGAGATGAACTGTGTAAAATTAGTTTACCTGATTGGCCATGAGCAAAGTGACAACGATCACGGAAGGGGCATTGACCTGTTGTCTCCCACTTGCTGCATATCTTCGTCTTCCAGTATACAGGTTTAATACGGACAGCATCTGAATCAGCATTTCCATGCTTGCTAATCTCAATCAGCTCGGTATCACATCTGTTTCCAGTAGTTCCGATACTTATTGCAGAACTCTCTCTGTGCCTTGGCATGTCAGTCTTAAATTTTGGAGGACGTTCATGAAGAAAATTACACTTATCTCCATAAGGACACTCCTCTCCGTTATAAAACTTCTTGCATATTTTCATCCTATGTATTATTTTCTGATCATCATTCCAGTTCTCTGCTCCTCTATCCTTTTCACGTACCAAGTCTTGCCAATTCGGAGGAGGCTCCCGCAGATCTTCAACACCATGAGCAAATGTACAATGTTCCCCATTCCTACAAGTTCCTTCCAAGAACTTAGCACACATACGGGTTTTGTAAAATATATGGCTCGTCCCTTTGCTTCCCGGAAGATTTGGTGGATTCACTCTAGAATTCATAGCAGAAAAAGCTGCAGCATTTGGTGAGTTGCTATCAAACTCCCTCATTCTCTTGAACGGAGGAGCATGCTCAAACTGTGAATAGGACTCAAACAGCTCATGATTCATCGAAGAATGAGGCCAAACGTCCCCAGCATCACCACCAACAAATGGCATTTGCATAAAGTGCGAGGGAACAGGCGGTTGAGGCTGATCAGAGAAAGTCATATTCCCTTTTTCTAACATCAATTCTTTAAACTAAATCCAACTCTACTCTTCTCCTCTCTAAAAAAACAAATAAAGATTTAAAATTTAGCACAAAAACAGAGAAATTAATAAAACACCAGTAACTAAACAGAGCTACATATATAAAACAACAGAACACCATAAAACTAAACAACAATAACATAGCCGCGTGGGGTCTAGGAAGGGTAGGATGTACACAAACTTTTCAATCGACCCTCGACTCAAAACAACAGTTCATAGAAAAAAAATAACAACTACACCTCAATCTCAATTTCAAACAAGTCGGGGTCGGCTATATGAATCATCATTGTTCCATTTAACAATAATTCATGGCATGACATAAAAACTAAAAAAAAATAAAAAAACTTCAACAACAAAAATTCTAGGCTGAAAACAAGAATGTATAGCAAACCTGAATCTGATCTTGTTATTTAATCACATACAAGAACACCCATATGATTAATTTAAATAAAAATTCAATCTTTATAACAAAATTTAAACATGCAATTGATTTTCAATATGTAAAAAGAAAAACTCACAAATATTTGAAGCCCTAGCCGCCAATGCTAAAACCTTAACTGAGAAGCAAAATCATATAGAAAACAAGTCCAAGTTCAAAGTGGAGACAGAAACCCTAAAACCCCACCAAAACGGCTAAAACCCCTTAAATAGTTTCTTGATTAATGATAATTATGATTATCCCCTCTAATATTTGATTTTTTATTTTTATTTTTTGGCTTTGGGCATTTTTTAGAGGGTTTAAGGAATTTTCAGTTTACAAGTTTTTAATAAAAGATTTGGAAAAAGAAAACAAATTTGGAAATTTTTTAAGAAATATTTTTTATTGTTACAAAAATGTGTTGGTGGAAATTTCTTTAAAAAAAAAAAAAAAACTAGTGATGATTCTTGAGAATATGAAATAATTTATTATGAAGTTATAAACATTTATTAATTAGGCTTTTTGCGATTTTTCATAACTTTGTAAGGAGTTTATCTATTATTGGAGGTTATTTTCGTGCAATTTATATAAATGGCGTTAGAAGTTTAAAAATGGCGCCAAATAATTTTATTTCTACAAATTGGATAATCTATAAAAATATTGTTATTTTAGGAGAGTGCTTACTAAAAGAGTGACTAATTTTATAGATTTGAGATATGCTTTTTCTTTTACGAAAAAAGAATGTGAGTTGTTATAGTGGTGGAGATTTTAATATTTTTATCTTGAGTTTGATAATGATAGAAGTATATTTGTTTGAATGATATAGTGGAAGTTAAATGTAGATTATTTTCGAAAGTAAAGGGATAAATGTGATCATAATTTCTTTAATTAAATTCACATGATTTTTACTTTAAAAAAAAAGCTAAAAGGTAAAAATTAAAATCATTTTTTAATTGTCATCAATAGAAGAATATATTTAAATCATTTGTGTAACTGCAAAAATCTAAAAGGACTACTTCTTTAAATTGAAGATATATATGCTCTAAATTGAATAGTATGTATATACTATATACATAGGTATATATATTTGGGCTTTTTCCATCTTTTGTGAAGTAGTATCAAATTATTTATTCCCAAAAACTTAAACATCATTTATGTACGGAGTTGATATAAAAAAGAGCAACTTTCACATAAAGCAAACACAAAAATCATATTTGTATGTTATAGCTATAGTTTGCATAATTGCGCTCCATAGCAAACATAAATATGTATATTTCGCTATACATATACAAAAGAAACCAATTGTATAATTTCCTATACTATACAAAAGAAAGCAATTGTATAATCTGCTTTGGTATACATATACAAAAGATCAATTGTATAATATGTGTTTGTATTAAGCGAGAAAGAGAGAAAGACAAAAGAAAACTTGGCAGGGGAAGATCGTATTTGTATAATCATAAGTGTATAGGACGAAAATATATGCATTTGTATTTGTATATACAATTTTCTCTCGCTTTATACAAACACAAACACAATGTATACATTTGTGTTTGTATGAAGTGAGAGGTGAGTGAGCGAGCGAGATCTGGGAGAGTGACGAGTGAGCGAGCGAGATCTGGGAGAGTGACGAGTGAGCGAGCGAGATCTGGGAGAGGGGAGAGAGGGGAACGAAAATATATGTATATATACAATTTTCTCTCGCTTTATACAAACACAAACACATTTTATACATTTGCGTTGTTGTATAAAGTGAGAGAGGTGAGTGAGCGAGCGAGATCTGGGAGAGGGGAACAAAAATATATGTATACAATTTTCTCTCACTTTATACAAACACAAACACATTTTATACATTTGCGTTTTTGTATAAAGTGAGAGAGGCGAGTGAGCAAGCGAGATCTGGGAGAGGGGAACAAAAATATATGTATATATACAATTTTCTCTCGCTTTATACAAACACAAACGCATTTTATACATTTGCGTTTGTATAAAAAGCGAGAGAGGCGAGGGAGAGAACGAGAGTGGCGAGCGAGATTCACCAGGAGAGAGGCGAAATAGCAACATTTTGTTATGTGGTACAATTAAATCAAATTATATATATAGCATTTAATTAAATTAATAGTTTGCTATTATATACAATTTTTCCTATAAAAAAATATGTAATTTGACCTTCTTAAACCGAAGCGTATCATATAAAGTAAAATGGAGGGAGTACCTACTTAACAAAATCTCAAATGGTCACCAAGAATTGTGATGGAATAAATATGATGATCCTTCTATATTCTTAATTAAAGATCTTGAGTTTCATTTAATTTTGGATATGAAGAAAAATTTCGATACAAAACATTTCCCCTTACACGGACCCTACATTATATAATTTAAATTGATTGAGATTCTAATATAAATATCAGACATAATACAAGACTGCAATAAATTCAAAATGAAATTAGATAGAAAACACAATGCATTATAAATGGTGTTAGAAATTAGAATGGTAGGTAAGTCATGCAAATCTATATCAAGGTTAGTTTTAAACCTGATGTTTTTCATGAAACATCAACACTTATATATATCATTATATTATATATTGTATATAATCATTACAATTATTTTCAATAAATTGATTGGATCTTTAAATAAGTTTTCTTTCTGAAATAATGGCATTCAAATTTATAGCCATACTGTTATTGGAAATAATAACTTTTGCAACACTTGTCTGGGGAGAAAATGGTCTTGCAATTAAAAGCATCCAGGTATGTTTGTGTCTTTATGAACTTTATATTTTTTTAAAAAACATATACTTTCATTTTCTTTCATTTTTGTTGGCTTCTAGCCTTCTATATAATAATGGGCCTTAAATAAGTTGGATTCTGTATACGTAAGGCCCATTTAAGATGGGTCAGGAACTTCTTTCATACATGAAGTTCAAACCCGAGAATACTGATTAAGGATGAAAGGAAACTATCAATGTGTTATTTTTTCGCTATATGACTTGATCACTAGTATATAGTATAGCATTATAAGTTTTTCTCTTGCATAGTATTTATATATATATATATATATATATCACCATACCATATTAAAAATCTTACATTATTGTAATTTCTTATTGAATATAGTAATGTTCTTCTCATACATTAAGTGTATTATTTGATTATTTTTTTCTTTTTGTTTCCATTTTTTTAGAGTGAAGATGGAGATGTCATTGACTGCATTGACATTTTCAAGCAGCCAGCTTTGTATCATCCTGCCTTGAAAAATCACAAAATTCAGGTACATTCAATAATTAATATCAATTTACATTAACAGTTATAGAAAATAGCTTAATTAATTAGGAGTAACTTTTATACATTAATCATTCTTTTTTTTAAATGAAAATTCACTGTCAGATCAAGTATATGTTAATTACATATAACTGTTTATAAAAAGGTGGTAGTAACTATTAGTAATATAAAAATAAAGTGTGTTATCTAGTATCTACTATAACAGATTAAAATATATTGATATAGCTATAAAAAATTATTGTCAATATATACACGTTAAATCGTCAAAGAAAATTCAAGATATACTTTTGAATTCCTTTATAAATTCTGATTCTGACAAGCAATTGATGAGCAGCGACAGAGTCTATCCTTGTCCATGGAATTATCAAATGACACCCTTTTGAAAAAAAAAAAAAAAAAAAAACTGTGTATATATAACTAAATAAACAAAAGTTATTTATAATACTATATATTGAATTTAATTTTTTAATTTTTTCGTTTATTTATTTATTTTATTTTTTATGACAGATGACACCAAGCTATAATACTATGATGGAGACTACAAAAACAAATGATCAAGAAAAATCATACAAATGTGTGACAACACAAATATGGCATAAAAGTGGAAGTTGTCCAAAGGGGACAATCCCAATTAGAAGAACACAAAATATTAAGAAGGATCAAATAATGAAGCCTAATTTATTTCATCTTGATAAAGGATTGAAGATAAAAAAGGATACCAACCTTACACAGAAAAATCACTCAGTAAGTTCTCTAAAATATTTGTGTGATTTTTCTATCAGTATAATTTAATCGAAAATAACAATTTAATATGTACATATTAATTAATACTCCCTCTGTCCCAATTTATATGACACATTTCACTTTTTTAGAGTCAAACCATTTAAGTTTGACCGAGAATTTGCTCATGGAATCTTCAATTTTTTTTAAAATGAAATTTATATATTTGTAAACTACATAAAAAGTACTATAAGTCTCAATAATTGATAATTCAAAATATTTAAAAGATATATGAAAAATTTATGGTCAAAGATAGACTTGTTTGAATCTCGAAATCTGAAATGTGTCACATAAATTGAAACTGAGAGAGCACTTGTTATAAAAATTATTTTAAAAAAACAACCTATTACATTTTGGATAAATAATTTATACACTTAAAATAAATACATGATGCTACTAGATTCTACCAAATTCGTAATCAAAACTCTAGCTCTGATCCTGCTAATGACAATCGTATGAATGATGCCAAAGTGTAACATATGAGTTACTACTAAGATATTTCATTTAATAGAATCGTAAATTTAAATTTTATCCTACATTTTAGGTGAGCAGATCATATATTGATATTGATAATGAACAATCTTAATGTTGGTAACGATCTTGATGCTAGTGAAAATATCGATCGTAACTTTGATATAGAGTTGAATTTTTTTTTATTAGTCTCAATGCATAAAATTAATTTAATTCTTCTTCTTATGATATTTTCTAACCTATTTTTTTTTTTTAATGAAGATGGCTATATTGCTTACAGAAGGATATAGATATGTGGGAGGAAAAACAGATACGATAACTAGGAATCCTCATGTTGAAGAAGATGATGAATATAGCACTTCTAGACTTACTCTCAAGAGTGGATCTTACTATAATTATCAAGGCATTGAATCTGGATGGACGGTTAGTGCTTGTGATTTCATAAAGTATATATAATTATAGTCAAATCTCTTTATACCAGCATATCGGTCACCTCAATAGACCAATACCACATAAAACATATGAAAAATGTTGTTATATTCTTTTATTACTATACTAGCATTATACTAAATAGTTGATTTCTAACATTTTTAGGTAAATCCAAGGGTTTATGGTGATAGGCAAACAAGACTTTTCACTTATTGGACTGTAAGTATTTTTAGTTTTTTTTATTAATTGTTAATTAATTTATATAATTAGTTAAATCATATACTAATTGAACTTGTTTTTGAATTTAATATATAGAATGATGGCTCAAGAGAAACAGGATGCTTTGACTTAACTTGTCCTGGTTTTGTACAAATTAGCCATGAAATTGCACTTGGTGCTGCTATATTTCCAATATCAACTCAATATGATCTTCCATATTCAATTACTATTTATATCTACAAGGTTAGTAATTAATTATAAACATGCACATCTTATTATTTTTATTAGTGTAATGTAATCAGTTATAATATGTTATCATCTTATTTTTCTAGTTTTCGTGTAACTTAAATTTATTACGGAGAGTTACCTATCTACTCTTATAATTGACTTAACCCGATATAGCTTTTTAAGTAATATACATTGACAGTGAAAAAATGTATATTATGTTATCAAGTCAGTGAAAGAATATTTACGATTTAACCTTTTTCAACTGTGAAATTTATAATTTTAAAAATAAGAAAGTTTACCTGCTACAAAGGTTATAATTAACATATGGTGTAAAATTAAATTTCTTACAATATGCTTATAAATTATACTCTTTATTATACCTTGATTTTAAGTATTCATCACTGCTAATATATAGATTCTTTTATATCATTAGATTAAATTGGCTCGCAATAACAAGTAACTATTCATAGCAAGTGTGATATAGTTGTGAAATAGAATAACAAATTACAAAATATATATATATATATATATATATATATATATATAGATTTAAATTGCATTAGTAGTACAAAAAATTCTTTAATTATACTGAGTGATTTTATCATAATAATTTCTTCTTTTTTTCTTGTGATAATTAATTATTATTATAGGATTTAATTACTAGCAATTGGTGGTTACAATATGGAGGATCAATCCACATAGGATATTGGCCATCAAAGATCTTTGAAGGTGGATTAGAAGTCCATGCAGAAACAGTTCAATGGGGTGGTGAAGTTTATAGTAAAAATGTAGGGAAACATCCTCATACAAAAACACAAATGGGAAGTGGAGCTTTTCCATTTTATATATTTGCAAATACTGGATTTATGAAGTATATGAGAATTCTTGATAATACAATGGAGTTGAGATTTCCACAAAATGTTGTTGCTTATTCAGAGGAATATGATTGTTATAGAACTCAATATGTGGGTGATTATATTGAAGAACCTGAATTTCACTTTGGAGGCCCAGGAAGAAATCCATTATGTCCTTGAAATTATTTCATTTTGTTGAGTTTATTGTCAATCTTTATTTCTCGAGGGTCTTACGGTAACAGTCTCTACATACTTCCATGAGGTAGTGATAAAGTCTGTGTACACTTCATTCTCTTCAGACCCCACTTATGAGATTTCACTGAATATATATATATTGTTGTTGACTTGTTGTATTGCCAGTCTTGATTTAACTTTAATGAGGAAGTGTTTTTTTCTCTTGAATTCTTGGCTAATGTTCGATTTTTCATTTGAAACTCGACTAATTTAGATTCAGACAAAAAAATTCCACTTTAGAGATAATAGTTTTGGATAAAGTTTTTTTCTAACAGGAAAATTTGATTGATTAAGCTAATGAGAGTCAATTTAAATAGTTGTGACTTTATAAAAGAGAGATGATTGTAATTATGTTGGTCCTAACTATTACGTGGAAGGTAAAATTCAAACAAATATTTCAATTGTAAGGGCATTCATAAATTCTATGGTATGAAAAGTTCGAGTAGTGCTTTGTACTCCCTTCATTTCATATTATTTGATTCAGATTGACCTAACATAACATATTTATTTTTTCATAAAAACATATTTTACTAAACTAATCTTATTAATGATACTTTGAAATTCTAAATTTTACTATACTTATTTTGTGTAATTATTTAATATTAAGAACAGTATAAAAAACGGTAATAAACTTTTTTGATATGTTCAAATGAACAAATAATATGAAATATGGATTATTATTATTATATGAATCAAAGTAAAATAAAATGGAGTATAATTTTAAAAAATTATTCAGAAGGAAAATGTTGAGAAGAAGAATATAAAAAGTGTTGTGCAAGTGGAAAGTTGTTTGCTTATTTGATTTTATATTGAAGTTCATAAAGCCTCATAAACTTAGATTTTATATTGATAAGTAAACACTTAAAGTTTAACGAAAATTTTATTACCTCATTAAACCTTTTACGATCAAAATAAATATATCTTTTTTAGGCATTTCCATTCCATCTTTTACGCGCGTGTCTCACCCCTTGCTACTAAAATAATATAATTATTTGTATTTTTCAACCCGTTTTATAAAGGTCGGATTTTTATCCTGACCCGCTCACATTTTAACATTTCCCCCCATCACTTTTTTCCAATTATGTTTTCTTCTTCCCCAAAATTGTGATGTTGAGTGAATATGAAGTAGGATGGGTGAGATTTTCATTCTTTGGGCTAATTCAATTCTTACAAGCTTTAATGACTATTAATGGTGTTTTAATTAATTTGGGGAAGATTGCTTCTTTTTTTTTAAAAAAAATCTCAAACGATCACCAGAATTTGTGATGGAATGAATATATAGTATGATCCTTTAATAACCTTAATCAATGATTGATCTTTATTCGACTCTTGAATATGAAAAAGTTCTCAATAGGAAGTGTTTCCCCCGACCTTACACTATAGAAATTCAAATCAATGGAGACTCTATAGAAATGTCGAAGATAATGCAAGACTATAAAAACAAGTAATAAATTCAAACAAAAATGAATAAAAAAACAAAATGCATTATAAATGGTGTTAGAAATTAGTATGGTAGGTAAGTCATGCAAATCTATATATATAGAGGTTAGGTTTAAACATGATGTTATTCATGAAACATCGACACTTATATATATAGAGAGACAAAATTTATATCATATATAAAATCATTACAATTATTCAATAAATTGATGGAATCTTTAAGTTTTCTTTCTGAAAAAATGTCATTCAAATTGATAGTTATATTGTTATTGGAATTAATAACTTTTGCAATATTTGCCTGGGGAGGAAATACTCTTGCCATTAAAAGTATTCAGGTATGTCTATATCTTTATGAACATTTTATTACAAAAACAAACAAACATAGATGTTCATTTTCTTCATTTTTGCTATTAGTATTGACCCTAAATAAGTTGGATTTATGTCGTATACGTAAGACTCATTTCAAATGGAATAATTCTTTGCCAGAATTTCTTTCATATCTAAGGTTCAAACTCGAGACTTTTGATTAAAGATGAATGGATACGATCCATCTCACTATAATCCTTAATGTTATTTCACCATACCATATTAAAATTTTTACATTATTGTAATTTCTTATTGAATATAGTAATGTTCTTCTTATACATTAACTCATTAAGTGAATTATTTGATTTTTTTTTTCTTTTATTTACACTTTTTTTTGTTAGAGTGAAGATGGAGATGTCATTGATTGTGTCGATATTTTCAAGCAGCCAGCTTTGTATCATCCTGCCTTGAAGAATCACAAAATTCAGGTTTATTCAATTAATATAAATTTACATTAATAATTAATTATAGAAAAACTTAATTAATTAATTTGTATACATTGATAAAAAAAATTAAAAAAATTCACGATCTGATCAAGTATATGATAATTACATGTACATGTTCATAAAAAAGTGAAAGTAGATAGTAATATATTAAATAAATTGTGTTATATCTACTATAATAGATTAACATATCTCGATATAGCAAAAAATAATTATATTATCAATGTATGCACGTTAAATCTATAAAAAAAAATCAAACTACACTTCTGAACCCCTGTTCCGCCCATCGATAGAGCCATCCTTGTCCAAGGAGTTGTCAATTGACACCTTTTCAAGAAAAAACTAAAATGTGTATAAATAAGTAAACAAAAGTTATTTACAAATACCATATGTTGACTTTAATTTATTTTGTATATTTACTTCTTTATATTTTTACACAGATGACACCAAGCTATAATACAATGATGGAGCCTACAAAAACAAATGACCAAGAAAAATCATACAAATATGTGACAACACAAACATGGCATAAAAGTGGAACTTGTCCAAAAGGCACAATTCCAATTAGAAGAACACAAAATAATTACAAGAAGGATCATATAAAAAAGCCTAATTTTTTTCATCTTGATAAAAGATTGAGGATCAAGGAGGATATCAACCTTGCACAAAAAAATCACTCAGTAAGTTCCCCAAAATGTGTGTATAATTTTTCTATCAGTATAGTTTAACCGGTGACTGAATCATATATTGATGATAGTGACAATCTTAATGCTTAACGATCTTAGCTTGATGCTAGTGAAAATATCGATCATAACTTTGATATGGAGTTGGAAATTATTTTAATAGTGTCAATGCAAAATATTTTAATTTTAACCCTATTTTCTAACCTAGTTTTTTTTTTTTTTTTTAATGAAGTTGGCTATATTGCATACTGAAGGAATTAGATATATGGGAGGAAAAACAGATATGAAAACTTGGAATCCTCATGTTGAAGAAGATGATGAATATAGCACTTCTAGACTTGCTCTTATGAGTGGAGCTTATAATGATTATCAAGACATTGAATCTGGATGGGCTGTTAGTATATACTTTTATTAATTTAATTATAAATAATTACAGTCAAATCTTTTTATAACAATATCGCTAGTCTAAAAAAAAATTATTTTTTGACAAGATATAATAATATTGTGGCGTTACCTATAATGTCACAATTGTTATAGAAAAAATGTTGTTATACAAAAGTCTGATTGTATATTTTTAGTGTTGTGCATGCTAGATTTTATTAATACTAAAATAAACATTTTAGGTAAATCCAAGGGTATATGGTGATAGACAGACAAGATTTTTCACTTATTGGACTGTAAGTATTTTTAGATTTTTTACTATATAAACAAAGTATCAGAATATATGTTATCGTCCATAGTAAGTTAATTTAATAACTAAAAAAATCAAAAAATCAGGTAACATGTTATAACATATTAAATTCGAGAATAATATATTTTTTTTGGATTGTTAATTAATTCATATAATTAGTAAAATTATTTACTAATTGAATTTGTGTTTGGTATTTTCAAATAATATATAGAATGATGGCTCAAGAGAAACAGGATGTTTTGATTTAACTTGTCCTGGTTTTGTACAAACAAGCCATGAGATAGCACTTGGTGCTGCTATATATCCAATATCAACTCAAAATGGTCTTCCATATTCAATTAGTGTTTTTATCTTCAAGGTTAGTAATTAATTATCATCATGTACATTCTATTATTTTTATCAGTGTAAGTAATTTAATCGGTTATAATAGGTTAATTATCAATTTATTTTTCTAATTTTCATGTAACTTAGGTTTGTTACGAAGAGTTACCTAGATATCTTTATAGGTCAACTTAATCTGATGTGGTAAGAATCAAATCACTAACAAATCATATCAACTTAAACTCTTACAAATAATATATACTGATAGTGGAAGAAATTATTTCTTATATTTTCAAGTCATTGAAATGATATTTATATATAAATCTCATTTAAATGCAAAATTTATAATCTTGAAAATAAGACAATTTACCTATTATAACAGTTAAGGATGACACAATGGTGTGTAATTTGTCTATCGTAAATAACCTCTCTATCTTAACATGGTAGGGACAAGGCTATGTACACACCATATTTGTCAGATCCCACTTGTGAAATTATACTGGATATGTTGTTATCGTTGTTATTGATGTTATTATAATAGTTTCTCATTTGCTAGGATTTAAATACTAGCAATTGGTGGTTACAATATGGAGGATCAATCAACATAGGATATTGGCCATCAAAGATATTTGAAGGTGGACTAGGAATTCATGCACAAACAGTTCAATGGGGTGGTGAAGTTTATAGTAAAAATGTAGGAAAACATCCTCATACAAAAACACAAATGGGAAGTGGAGCTTTTCCAGTTTACATATCTGCAAATACTGGATTTATGAAGAATATGAGAATTCTTGATAATTCAATGGAGTTGAGATTTCCACAATATGTTGATGCTTATTCACAAGAATATGATTGTTATAAAACTCAATATATGGGTGATTATATTGAAGAACCTGAATTTCACTTTGGAGGCCCAGGAAGAAATCCATTATGTCCTTGAAATTGTTTTATATTGTCAATCTTTGGTTATTAAGTGTTCGGTTTTTGTGTTGGAGTTCGACTGATTTGTAGGTTTCAATTTAGTCATTAAGATTATCATAACGATTAAGTGTTTTTTTTATGCTTCAACTTGTACTTAATCGTTTGAATATATTTGAATGATTAAGATCTGTGATAAAATTTTACTATCATTAATATGTTTATTTAACGATTTCTACAAAGATTGCAATTTGGTCATTTGATAGAAATGTTTCTTGAGAATCGAGCACTATTAAAAAAGTGAGGTTTCAAATACCAATAAATTTAATTGTAGTCTTTGTGATATTTGACGAAACATATTTACCATAAAATATAATTCATTAAATATGTGAAGATTGTTTTTTAAAAAAAGAGAGGATAAAAACTGTACATTTTAATTAATTAAAAATTAAGTATCCTTACTAGATCACATGAATATTCTCAAGAAAACGACTTAATATTCATTTTGAGGTTATGTGGCTCCAAAATGTTGGTAATAGTAATTTGAGCTAAGCATCCTTTACATAATATTTAATATTTAATATTTGTTTTGAGGTTCGATTACCAAAAATGTTGGTAATAGTAATTTGAGCTAAGCTTTATGTTAGGATGGGAAAAAAAAGCTGATTAGGCAAAAAAGATTTTGAAGATCTTTAAAAGTGTAAATGGTTGAAATTTTGAGGATAAAACAAGAAGTCAATTAATTAAAGACTCCTCTACCTAAAATCAAAATTTTGTCAGCCTATCAAATTTTACTTATTAAAAGTGACACATTCTTGATTTATTATTGGCCAAGTTGGCAATGTGGTATTAAAAAAATTGAAGGAACCTCAATCAATGTTCCAAACACTAATATTTAATTTCAAGGCGTGGTGGAGCAGATGAAGTTGTTCGTTCTTTAATTTTATTGGAAATTTTGAGTATAAAAAAATTGATAGGAGTGCTTCCTTGAATAGTATAGTTTTATGTGCTGTGAATTTAAATTAGTTAGCCTCCGAGATGGATATCGAATATTGAATGAGAAATGACGATTTTTAAAAAAAAAAATTGTGATAGAACTATCTATATGTTCTGTCTGTCTATTACGGGTCCATGGTCAAACTTTTTTGGCTCTTTCCTTTTCAGGCTTCAACTCAAGCCTCTGGATCTTTACCCTTTGAAGAAGCCATAACCCCCTTTTTCAATTTACAAGAATCATTTCTTGTTTTTTTCTGCTTCACTGTTGATTCCCAACATTAGCCTTTTGTTCATCATTGTACTGTGAGGAAGAGGCTTTCTTCTTGTGCAAAGCAAAGTTTGTGTCTTTTTGCTTTTTGGTACTTCAGAAAGTGCTTGATTTGAGGTAAAGAACTGATTTTGATTTATGGGTCAGTGGATTTTATTGTTTTCTCAAGTGAGTCAGATTAGTTTTGAGGAGTTATGGGGAGTTTGTGGTAAAAGAACAGATTTTTATATTTGAGCTTTCAATTTCTTGTGTTTTTGTTTGTGGAATCTGAATTTGCAATTCACTGGAGAAAATGGGTTGAGTATGATATCTGGGGTTTTGAATTTGTGGTTACTTGAATGGTTGAAGGTTGTTCATGGGGGATTCTTGAATTAGTCAGTGTTAACTAGTACTTTGTTGTGTTTGTGCCGGTGGGCGGTAGCAGGTATCCTGTGAAATAGTTGAGGTGTGTGTGTAAGCTGGTGTAAACACTAATGTCATTTTAAAAAGTGCTTTGATGTATCTGTTAAAAGACTAGAAGAGGGGTAAGTGGAGAAGGGTAGAGGGATGGGCCTGTTATTCCTGAGTTTCGAATAGGAGAGGAGTAAGTGGAGAAGGGTAGAGGGGCGGAACCATTATTCGTGAGTTTTGGAGGTTAGCTACTGAGGTAGAGGAAGATGAAAAGAGGCATAGGTGAAGAGAAAGTTATGGGGCCTCTGTTTCCAAGGCTTCATGTTAATGATACAGAAAAAGGAGGTCCAAGAGCACCTCCAAGGAACAAGATGGCTCTTTATGAACAGCTTAGTATCCCTTCCCAACGATACAACCCTGGTGATTTGCCTCATAACAGTAGTAACAGTGCAAATTTGGTCCCTCCTCACTCAAGCCAGGTAAAGCAAGTTAAAATAATTGCATTTTACTTCATAGTAGATATATTCCAAATTTTGCCAATGGGTTTAGGTCAGCCTTTTGCTTGAATTTCCATATTTTTTTGTTTTAGTAACCGCCATGTCGGGGCTAGCTTGTGCGCGCCTCAGCTAATTCCATGAGGTTCCTACTACCTCCCACTAGCACAACTACCTAGTAACTCTGTCCACTACCTTGGATAGATGGGGGAAAAGTCACCTAGTGATTTTGCCTCCGATTGGATTTGTCCATTTGAGTAGGGCTTCTTACATCGAAATTTTTCTTCTTTACCAAATACCAAATTACAACTACTTCCCAAATTCTTCACTTAAAAGCTCCAGGAGGATGATACTCAACTATGTCAATGTGTTCCCTTTTCTTATAGGTCTTTTTATCCAAGTTTGATGCATAATCCACATCGAATACGCCATTTCCGCTTCTCCTTGTGGTACTCGGTACTCCCTGTGGCTGGTTTCAAGTTTTCTTGATGTTGACCCCACTTGTGTGAATATACTCGGTATGTCAATGTTGTTGCTGTGGATAGTAAGTTTTGCAGTTGTTTGAGTTTGTTATATCTGAGTTCAGAATATTGTGTAGGAGAATGAACACGAAAGAGGTGTATTTTTCTCAAGACAACTTCCTGCATTAAGACATCCAGTTGAGAAGCCAAATGGACGTAGTTCTGGTTCAAATACTCCATTGCGGGAATTTAAGTCTAAGAGGCAGACACAAAAGGAAGATTTTAGAGTTCCCACTTTTGGTAACTCCAAGGAGCGTGCAGTAAGCACAGAGGACTATTCTAGAGGTACCTCAGATTCTTTATCTATAGATAAGAGAGACGGTACTTTGAAGCGGACTGATCAACTCTCACATTTCAAACCGAGAGAGAATCTTGTTAATACCTTTGGTGAATCACATAAGACCAATATAGTACAGTTGGAATTCAGATCTGATTCTCAAGTTGATTGCACTGTCTTTTCTGGATCTGTCATAGATATTGATGATGGTAATCTTCTTTCCATTTGGATGACTTATCATCAGAAGAGAGGATAAAACTAATAACCTTATTAATGATACAGACTCCCAGGAAGACAAGACGTGTAAATCATCACAAACAGGAGAAATGGCCCACAGTGATGAACTATCAGAGACTTCCATGGTCGAGTATGTATCTGAAATGGGCATATCTCCTGATGATGTTGTTAGAATGATTGGACAAAAACATTTCTGGAAAGCAAGACGAGCTATTGCCAAGTAAGTCTGGTTTCTTAGTGATAGCTTTGATTGATTGTTTGAGCTTGACATCTTCATTTTCTTATCACGTTGTGCAAAGATGATCCCCATCATTCTCTTTGGCAGATGGTATCCGTGGATGTTATAAATTGGCTTTGTTTTGAACCTGACTTTTCTAGCTGATGATGTACTTTAAAGTGTATCAGGTCATCACTTGTACAGTGAAAGTAGAAAAATTGTCACTTTTGAGTCTCCTCATGGTTTTGGTTTTTATTGAAATGAAGGATGTGCTCCTCTAATAATTCTGCAGCCAATTAGCACCGATATGTGCTTGGTAGTTTAAGTTACCTTTTCTTTCTGAATACATGTGTATAGTATAACCATTCATAACCTACAACTGTGTTTACAAATTATTTCAATGATGCCTATGATGTATTTGTGGTTTAGTCAGTTCTACATGAAATTACATCTCAACTGCACTTTCTTGATGCAACTTTGTTAAACAATGTGCCTTGAAGATCTTTTCATTACATGGCTTAGTTTTTACCATTTGAAGCATGTTGAATGACACGTCACTTACTTGGATGATTGTCAAAATCATTTGTGAACTTTGCCATTTGAATATGAAAAAGAGACAACTTGAATTAACATGCTAACTAGCATTTACTAGCATTCTATAATGTACTCAATTTTCCCTTTAAAGCTGATCGGCTTTATATGACGGTTAGATCTAACAATTTTTGTATTGCTAACCCTTCTTGCTGTTTGCTCGAGTTTATTTTTGATGAGTTTTAGCAATCTAGAGTTGACTTGTTATTGCAATACAATGTGATTGTGATAGCTTTCAGTTTTTTTAAGCACTAAGGGCAATGACTCTTTAGAGTGGTACGGTACTTATATATAATTAATATTCTTCTTCTAAAAGTGGTAGTAGTCATGGTATTCTTGGAGTATATGGTCCTGTACTGAGTTAAAGGTGGTGTGATGGTTTTCATGTGTTGGGATTCTTTGTTCCTGTTCCTGCAATTATCAACTGACAAATTCTTCTAGACAAATTCTGTGTGAATAGTAGGATTTGAGGTATGGCATAAAGGAGGTTGGACCTCTTAGTGCAGTCTGATGGTTCTCTCAGTGTGGGTCATGCGTGTAGCGTCCATTAATTCAGCACTTATTCACATTCACTTATGCATTGTGGGGACCATGTAAGACGTGTTGTAGTTTCATGGTGAGCTGTCGCCACTGGATTAGTTTGACTGATTGTCGACTTATCTATTGGGCCTTTTTTTGGCTGGTTTTCCTGGGTTGTAGACGATTGTTGGGCGAGTTTAGAGTGTAGCATGCGGATCTTCTTTTCCCTGACCTCAAAAGCTCAGATTTGATATGTACCTGGGAATCATGCAACAAATTGCTATGTAGGAGAAAAAGTTGTACCATTAGTGTTGACTGCCTCTTTTTTGTTGATGAAATAAGAAGGATATCATTAACAAAAAGCATCAAGAAGATGCAAGCATTACAACTACAACAGGAAGAGAAAAAAAGGAAAAAATGGTTATTTGTGTCGTAGAGCAAAAAACTAACTCTGTCTTTAAGCATATTAACAACTACAACTCAATTAAAGCTGTTTCTCTCGGCTTTATGATTCTCACTGTCCATTTTGTTGCATCTTAATTCGTTTGATTTCCAATATTCAATATTACAGTTTCTTAGAAAGAAAAATGAAGAATGAGACTGGCCCCTACTTTTCCCCCACATTTGAGTCATAGTGGAGACTCAGTTACTCACCAATCATTTAACTATTGGTTGCCTATTTACTCGTAGAGACGCTTTTCTTCAAGTATCATGATGGAACTCTGACTGGTCTTACATAGTCATTTGCCCATCTCTAGTGATCATTTCTTGAGTTCTTGTTGTTATCTGTAGGTAAACTTGGTGGTTCTCTTTCTTCCAGCTGATTTTCAACTGTACATTAGTCTTTTATTACTTCTATTCTGTATTTGATATTTTGGATGTATGAAGTTTAACAGCTAATCTTTTACTATATGTTATTTGTTATCTTGATTCTGTCCCTGTTGTCCTGGTACAGCCAGCAGAGAATGCTTGCAGTTCAAGTATTTGAGTTGCATAGACTACTCAAGGTAAGGCAGCTGTAGAGGCTGAATTGCATCTTGTATCAGCACTGAGATTAGCATTCCTCGTCTTTAGTTGGACTTGGCATTTTGCTCAAATTTTTCCGGTTGTTGCTCAATAGGTCCAGAAACTGATAGCTGGTTCGCCAAATGTGAATCTCGAAGATAATGCTTATTTAGGCAAACCTTTAAAGAGGTTGTCTGCTAAAAGAATTTCTTTGGAGCATAGTGTCAAAGCACCTGAAAATGTTTCGCGGCACAAGAATGATTCAGAGAAACCTAACGCTAGGATGGAATGCAATGCTGAAAATGATGTAGGAAAGACATCTCTTTCCTCGGTACAAAATGGTAGCCAACCTTTTAGCTGCAATCCACTTTCAGGAAAACAACTACCAACACCTGTAAAAGATGATTCCCTTATGAGTCCTTGGTACTTCAATCAAGCTCCGGGGCACCAATGGTTGATACCCATGATGTCTCCTTCTGAAGGACTCGTGTTCAAGCCACACTCTGGACCTGCAGTCATGAGTCCAGTATATGGAGATTGTGGACCCCCAGGGTCGACTCCAATGATGGGAAACTTTTTAGCTCCAGCATATGGACTTCCCTTTGCGCCTCTGACTGGTCATGGCTACTTTCGTCCCTTTGGCATGCCAGTTATGAATCCGGCAATCCCATCTCCAGCTCAATATCAATCGAACCAGGTTGCTGCATCGCATTCTAAAGGTCAGTTATCGGGAGGGAGAGCTAGTTTTAAAGTTCAACACCAACACTCAAGTAATACTGGGAGTGAGAATGATGGAACCATGCCAGAAGGTGTGAGATTGTACCCCTCTAGAGATTCTGAATTGCAGGCCAGTACTGCAAGTAGTCCGAGTGAAAGAATTCGTGCAGTAGACATGGGCAACTCCACAAGAGGAAGAAGTGCATTTCATCACTTCCCAACTTCTCCAGGTGTTGACAATCCCGTTCTTAGGCCTCAGCCTCATTTTCCGCAACACCCTGCCCGAGCAATCAAAGTTACACCTCACAATGCCCGATCAGCTACAGAATCTGTTGCTCGGATTTTTCAGTCCATACAAGACGAGAGAAAACAGTATTGATTCAGATTTTTAATCCAAGATGATGAGTTTTTTGGTCTATTTGTTGTTACCTCTTTGACTGTATTGTTGTAATTGGATTTCTAACTCAGCTGGTGAGCCACGTTATAGGTAACTACTTTTTGTTGCATCCCTATCTTTAAATGGTGAACAACAACAACATATCCAGTGAAATTCCAGCAAGTGAGATTTGGGAAGGGTAGAGTGTATCCAGACCTTATCACTACCTAATGGAGGTGGAAAGGCTATTTCCGAAAGACGCTCATCCCTATCTTTAGAGGGTGAGGGAGGGTGGCTAATTTTTTATGTTGTAATTCTGAACTCGTTATGTGTTTGGGTGATTTGTTCTGCATTAGCTCCTTGGTCTTGAGATACTGGGAAGTAAGGCAAACTACTCAACATTGTTACATTTTTTTTTTGTTTAACAATCTGATATCCGAAATTCAGTGGTTCATTGATCTGAATCCACACCGTGCAGGAAGATTCTTTGTTCTCAAGACTTAAACCCGAAACCTCTAGTGAAATCCCAACCATCCCACCTCACTCCTTGGTGGTCTACATTTACCATTAGATTTTTGAAACATTGACATGAAACCATTACGTAGCAATTTGGTGATCTTCTGATTGGATCACCAAGAGTCAGAATAGTATCAGCTAGTCTGAACAAGCATACACCAAAATAGTATTTACTTGGTAACTGAAGGATTGAGTGACATCTATTTTATACTAGTTTCTGGACACGTGCATTGCACGTGTGTCCCACGTTATTTTTTTGATAGATACGTTAGAACTATTAAAATTCTATGAAAGCGTGTATGTAATGAGTAATAAAATGTAGCAATGACAAATTAATCTTTAAAAAACATGACAAGAAATAACAAATGAGGGACATATATTAATGTTTAAAATTAATTCTTTTTAAGTAACCAACTACAAATCTTGAACTTGTGTATTAGTTAGCAAACTTCTAATAAAGTCATGCATGTCAAATTTGAGCTCAACAAAAATATAGACTCACGACAATAAGAATTTAATAAAAAACACAAAGATATACAATAAAAGGAAAAATACAACATAAACATCCTTCATAAAGCTTTAATCATAACAATATAGTCGAAAAGTAATATACAAATCAATACATAAGTTTTCTAGTTCTTGTCAACACCTTCTTTCATCACCAATATAAATTTAAGAGTCGTCTTCATAGAGTCAAACTAAAGTATGACTTAAATTAAATAATACAATGATTCACCATTTTAACTATAGAATGAAAAGAATAATAATCTTAGGTAGCCGTTGAAACAAAAAAATGAATTTATATATATATATATTTATGTATATCTATATATATAGGTTATGAATATAAAATATATGAGAGTTATGAACATTAAATCTATCAATTGAATGAGTAATTGTATATAAGATATGAAGATTAATATTTAGAGCAAATAAAAGAGAAAAGTATTACTTAAATACTAAATAAATTGACCAGATTTAATTGTTATAGATTTGCTCGTGTGTTCAAGTATTAGAGAAGAGATAATAGACTCAACGAAATAATACCCATATGAGAAAGATAAAGTTAAAATGGATTGCTATGATTATTTGTATGCTCATTTTTCATCAGTCAAATTATTCAATGGAGGAGTAGAAAAGTCAACAAAGTGACAGTTAGTGTTTCCTATGGGCCGATTATAATTTTCATTAAATGGAAAAGGGAACATAAAAATAATGAGGAAAAGTACTTAATGAGTCAAAAATACAAGAATAAAAAAATAAGAAAATATAATAATAAATAAAAATACCTATGATTTTTTTATTTGTTGGTGTTGTACTTTCTGAAACAGTGCAATACAATTTTCAGATTAGACATACTTCAATAAAAAAAAATCATTGTGCCACATAATTCTTTTCAATTTTCACAAGTATATAGCCAAATAAAGATACCTGCCATTTAAGGTATCATCTCTTCTAAGGTTTCATGGAAATCAATTAACACACAAAAATCATATCATACCTTTTTCAGTCCACCGATGGTATTGCTTTTGTATCATATGTTTTGAGTCCATATTTATATTTATAAATAAAATAAAAAGTTAGAAACTTTATAGTCATTTGACAGTTTCACCCCAAAAAGAATAGCAATTGATTGTATCATGTCATGCGATGACTCTTCACTATCTCATTTACTGCAATTCTTAATTTCCTTCGTAAATCGTAATTCACTCTACCTAATTGGCTGTTGCTATTCATTTTGCTGTTAGAGGAATCTTTAAATTTTATTATAATCCCCATGTATATATTAAATTCTTAACCATAAAACTAATTTGAAAAATTCAAACAAAAAAAGGGAAAAAATGATAAATGCAATTGGAGACTATAGAGAGGTGACACATCACCTTGTTTATTGCTACTTTTATATTGTATATACACCGTATGTGTCAAGTAAATTGAAAGAGAGAAATGAAAATAAATACAAAAGAAAAGAAAAAGGTTTTAAAAATATAATTAAATTTAGTTGTTAAAAGGATAAAAATATCTAATTTAGACTTTCTATTGATATTTTCATTTTTCAACT
>JAJOOH010008242.1:0-33023 GCA_029582605.1 Solanum gracilifrons | reverse complement strand
TTAAGGAGGTCGTGAACCCTGGCAATGCTTGGTCAAGGGTTGAGCATCCTTGGCTTTTTGCTAGGATTTACCCCCTTCCCCCCCCCTTGCCTTGGCGCATGCCCTTCCAATCTATACCAAACCTAAAAAGGTCCTTCAACTACAGAGTCTAACACGTACCGTGACGTTGACCCTCACATTAAAGCTCTAGTTCACCTACTAGTTTTTTGGGTCATTACAGTTACGGGATTGGGAGATTTTAGAAACCCCAAACCTATTGCATTGATGGGGGAGCTTTCATCTCATGAGATTATCTTTAGAGAACCCGGCCTATTGTATTGACGGGAAGGCCTCTACCTCATTTTCCATATCCACTCGGTGCTAAGCATTATTTCTCAAAATTACTTGTTTAGTTTAGAATTGAATTTACATGCATGAAGGAGTATTTAGACCATAACAACTCATAAAATTACCTCATAGATCTTGCGTGGGAATGTACTTTCACAGTCCATGTCTTTAATTTATGTTCTATTAGGTGATATCAGACTTTCAACCTAGAATCTTCATAATGAATTCAGTTAGGTGAGAACTAACTTTCAACCAAGAATCATCAATATGTGAGGAAAGCTTTCACATTATAATCATGTGTTTTCATGAGAATAGACTTTCAATCAACACTAGAAGATTATCATGATCATGTACATTTCATGCATAGTAATGTGTAAAGGTGCATATGAGAAATAGCCTTCCAAGTAACACCATAGATACATCATAATCATACTCCTACATGGAGTGTGTGTGTGAGATTGTTCTTTCAATGGCACAACACAACATTATCATCACAGACAGTTCACTCTCAAAGTGTTTATAAAGCATGTATATAATATCACAACCATGCATAATTCTCATATCTTGCATAAAAGGATCATAAATCACATCAAATCAACACATCTAGCATTCATTATATTAGACATTGATATTACCATAATTCAAGTAGTTCATTCATTGTATGCATAAGCTCATGTGCTCATATTGTAGGTCATGTGGGTAAATTCCTTCCACAATAATACCATATACAATTCAACATGCATAATAGCTTCCTTCATAAAGCCTCAACATTCATAGCTCATTCATTTTAGCTTTTACCATTTAAGCCTTAGAATCCATCTTCATACTACAAGCATTACTCTCAAGAAATACCTCACATGGTCATCATGTAAACCTAATTCTCAGGGTAAACTAACCACATGTTTCATTCTTAGACAATTATAGTCATATAACATCAAGTAAACTCAATATCAATACTACTCAGCCATGATTCATCATATAACCCCTAACCTAATTCATTCATGTCTACAAGCTTTACTTATAAACAATTCATATTTAGGTCATCTAGTCTAAGGCAATTCATAAAGAAGTTCATCAATCTTATAAGGTCACATCTAAACCCTCAATTTGTCTCTTTCATGGAATAACACTTCACCATACAAATTTCATCCTAGAATCTTAGGTTAATCAAGTATGCATGTATAATCATACTAAAATCATGTAATTACACCATAAACAATAATTATTTATTCAATTGAACCAATATACAACAATACACACACTTAAGATCCGAATTGGGAAAATTAGGGATTTCATGGGTTCTTGGGGGAATTCATCATAAACTAGCAATAATTTCATCAATTAAATCATAATTAATCATAAATCATCCATTGAAAACGTTTTGAAAGAGAACCCATGACTTAGATTGAAACCCTAGCTTTTTGGGAAATCGAAAGCTTTGAAATCAACTTTTGAAGGGACTCTATGGATGAAGGCTACCCATAGATGAACTGCTACCATACCTTAGGTAGATTCCTCATGAAATTGAAGCGAAAAGGCTTCTCCTTGAACCCTAAACTTGACCTTGTTCTTGTTCTTCAATGGAGAATCTAGAGAGAGAATATTTGGAGAGGAGGTGGTTTCTATTTTTGGGGTTTGGGAATAATGAATTGTTAGGGTAGTTAATAGTGTAAAAAGCCTTAAATAAGTGAAATAAAACAATATAAACCTTCCCCAATCATTAATTAATTAATTAGGAATTTACCACCTTGCCCTCAACTTGGTAGAGAATGGACAGCAACACAGGTGCCATCCACAAAATTGGACTCACAGACCATGAGTGGGGTATGCCCCGTCCTGTAGGTCCTTGGATGGAGGATGAAACTCTACAATTGGGGGTCTTGACCTACGCACCTCCCCATGGTGCATGGATGGACCTACGAGGAGTAGGTCCCATCCGTAGCCCACAACAATTTAGCAACTTGGCCAGTTTTGGGGAGCTTTGGAGGTCTGGCTTTGGGGTCCTCCTCAAGGACCCTTGGTTGGTCCTTTGGGAGTCATACCTTGACGTTTAACGACTAAACCCCTTAACCTAAGCTCAGGGAATGATTTTACAACATAAAACACCACATCAAACTCAACCACTCTCACGTAAAGCTCTAGTTTCACCTACTAGTTTTTCCGGAGATGTTATATTATCTCCTCCTTGGGAACATTCGTCCTCGAATGACATTTCTAAACACCTCACGGAATTAAATACTCACGACTAGCATCCCATCATCCATGAAAAATCAAAATGCACATAAACAAGGAGGAAACTTCAACTCCAACTAAACACACTCAATTCAACACACGAAAATAGGAACAACATCCAACAACCCATCCATGCGTGAGATTCTCATAACTAGTAATGTTCAAGGAGGAACTACCATCTCCTAGTCATAACATGCTCAACATACTCTCATGGTATCTTATGCAATTTACTTTCAAAGAGCATTTTATTAAAGGAGAAATATCTCAACTCCGAACTAAGGCATGTTCGTACCTTCTTAACATGAAGTACAATACACAACTCATACTCAAAGCACTACCACATGAGGAAAAAATTCACATGAACTCATTTTCTTCCAAGACACAAGTTTTCATGCACATGAATTATATAAGGAAATCATGGTAACACATAAACGCACAATAACCTTGTTAGCTAGGCACACCATCTCCCTCTTGGGAGTAGGCCTATACAAACTCTTCTAAACATCATATATCACATAATCATAAGAGGAACTACCTTATCCAACAAAAAGCAAGCTCAACACAACATTATGGAGCCAATAAGCCATTTTTATCAAAAACATAACAAAGTATGTCCATCATATCATCTCATGAAGTCAAATATGCCATAATCATACTAAAATGCACAACAACACGAGGAACATATAAATCATGAAAACTCATTTACACCAAAAAAAATTCTCTCAAGAACATGCATACAATAAGCAGATCATGGAAGTTTTCTAAAACACCATGACTCCCAAAGCATAAAACAAGCCCAAAAAGGAACTCTTGGTCTCAAGCTAGAATAGGAATAGAAGAAAGGGATGAGGATATTGGGACTTTCAATCAATTTTAATGTCTAAGCACATCATCGCCCCCTTGGGAGTAAGCCCCTTACTAAGACCTCAAATACTACTCCTTTCAAACCATCCCAAAGCATCACCAAAACTCATAATGACCTTACCGAGTTAACAAGAGTAACTATATGGGACAAGGAAATCATGGGACACATATAACATCCAAGACTCCACAATCATGAGACGAGTTAAGGAGGACTTATCATATTAAGCTAGAGGAGGATTAAAATGGAATATAAGAAAATTGGGACATCTTATTGGCCCTTGGCCTCCCAAATAGCACCCTCAACTAAAATCCTTACTAAAATACCACTCTTCATCAAATCCTCCAACACATCATAAAACTCATTATGGCTAAGTCGGGTTCTACCAAGATAAACACATAACCATAATCAAACCCATGTATGCTAAGGACAACATAAAAACTCATCATGCCCAATTTATCAAGTCACAAAATAAAAGTACTACCAGAATAGAAATAAGCATGAAACATATACCGAAAACAACATTAGGAGGACACTCTTGTTCACCTCTAGCTTGAAGAGCATCAGACCTAGTTTTCTCCTTGTCTCTTCCCCTAGCCATGAGTACCGTGCAATATCTCATTTTGTGGTCACTCCCATCACAACCATAACCCTTCATGCCGGCTATACAGTTACCATTATGCCTTTTTCCATACCTAGCACAAGTAGACCAAATCACATAAGATCCACTACCAATCACTCCTTGAGATTTAGGGGTAGACACCCTCTTTTGGTTAAACTTTGGGGGAAACTTAGAAGAGCGTTGTCCATAAAACCTTTCTTGAGAGGTATTATCATCATCAAGCCTATGCCTCTTTGTTCCTCTCAACCTCTCTTCAAGTTTCCCCCTTTCAAACCGTTGAGCATGAATCACAAGACAATCAATATTCATATCATTCTCAAGCATAACCATATTATATTCTTTGGCTATCAAGTCGGATACACCCGACACAAACTTACTCATCTTTATCCTAGGGTCAGCCACTATAGATGGATCATATCTTGACAAACTAGTGAACAACAGAGGATACTCCTCAACACTCATCCTTCCTTGGCAGAGGTTAATAAACTCAAGTCTCTTAGCCTTCCTCATCTCTAAAGGACAAACCTATCAAGGAACCCATTCTTATATCTTTCGCATTCCATGTGGCCCACTCTATCGACCTCACTTCTTTCGATTGATGAAACCACATTTGAGCAACCGTTCAATTGGTAAGAGGCCAATCCCACTTTCTCTATCGGATTCACTCCCACAAAGTTCAACACCCTAGAGACCTTATCTATAAACTCTAGAGGATCTTCCTCCATCTTTGACCCATATAATTTTGGAATTTCTATCTCGACTTGAGTCAACAATTGAAAACCATACCTAATCTTCTCATTAGACACATTCTCCACTATAGGGGCAATTGGAGTTTGGGGAGGAGCTTGGAGGGGAACCTCTTGCTCCACATTGTCTTCCTCACTCCTTTCAAAGTAAGCCGTTGAAGTAGTAATATCCTGAAAACCATAGGGAAAACATTAGGAAAAAGACCTAATAAAGATAAACTCAATGGAATGATTTAGTGAATGAAGAAGTTAACTTTTCCTAATATCAGATAGCCTCATGTTCATAAATGTGGCGCGCTTCACATTTATAAACAAGACTCTACTAGGCTTGGTTTAAGACATCCTAAAACCATCCCAAGATCTTGTGCTCTGATATCATGTTTGTCACGACCCAAGGTTACCCACTAGATGTGACACGGCGTACACGACTTCGAATAGCCTTATAGCATATCATTACACAGGAACATTGGAAAAAGTTTGGAAAATTCAAAACTTTTCTTTACAATCGAAGTCTCTTATAAAAACCAAATGAGAGTCTACAACACTATGTCTCAAACTATCTATAACACTTGAATGCAATCTTAGGGACACATCCCTTAAAAAAGTCTAAAACATAAAAGAAAGACTTAAAAATGGTCAAGCCCTCGAATACTATGAGGACTCATCAATCTTCTTCTTCTTGATCTGCTATAGTCCTAGCCACGAGGGTGGAAGCCAATATCACCAAATCCTACACTTTGTAGAAAAAATATAGAAATATGGCTTAGAAAAAAAAAGTACGAAGTATAGAATCCATGCATAAAATCCTTAAAATATGCACAAAGGGACATTTTAGTTGAAATCATGTTATATGCCAATTTTGAACATCATCTTTGAAATAGTTGGAGAATGTAGCTCATAAAACAACTCATGCACAATTCATCATAGCTTAAAGGACATCATTATGATCACAAGAATAGTCTCCAACATAAACATAAAGCATGCCCCAATCTTCACAAGACATAGTTCGTACACATAGTTAAATACCAGGATCATCTCATTATAATAGAACCATCACATAAGTAACCCTAGGTCATACTTGTGCAATGCATAGATAGGATCCGATAATCCTATCTACATTAAGTATCACTTTTAGGCCACCATGCTCTTATTTATCATGCTTTGATCTCATCCATAGTCAATAATCATAGAGAAGGAAACATTCCAGTTCATAGCATATAACAAGAAAAGTAACTGTTAGCAACACTCTACACCGTACATGCATAAATTCATATAAATTCATAGCATAAGAAACCCACACCAATAATTAATTAATTAGGAATTTACCCCTTTACCCTCAACTTGGCCGAGAATGGACAGCAACATAGGTGCTATCCACGACCCAGGACTCACGGACCGTGAGTGGTATCACACCCTATCCTGTAGGTACGTGGATGGTGGGTTCAACTCTATAGTTGGCGTTCTTGACCTACGAACCTCCCCTATGGGGAGTGGATGAACTTACGGGGAGTAGGCCCCATCCATAGCCCACAACAATTTGGCAACATGGGCAGTTTTGGGGAGCCTTGGGGGTTAGGCTTTAGGGTCCTCCTCAAGGACCCTTAGTTGGTCCTTGGGGAGTCGTACCTTGACTTTTAACCCCTAAAACCCTCAACCTAAGATCAGGAAATCATATTACAACATAAAACGCCACATCAAACTCAACCACTCTCACGTAGGGCTCTAGTTTCACCTACTTGTTTTTTTGGGATGTTATAATTGGAGTGGGTAACTAGTCTGATACTAGGAATTTAGGTTTGATGTATATAACTTTCTTCAAAATAGAGGTTATGGGTGTCACGACCCGCTGTAGCCCCTAGGCCTCACATGACGTATAAGACCCCGAGATCCTCCATACAAGCCACTTAGCATTCATCATACAAGATAATAGAATATAAGATATTAAAAAGACAGTTTCAATATATAAGAGTTTCCAAAGGTGAAGAGTATGCTTTAGTAAAAACATGTACCAAGTATGATAGCAATGCATAAAACATTTGAAAACATGCTTGAATAGGGACATTTTCATGATATGCAATAACCAAACTAAAACATGAAGTTAATAGTTAGAAACATAAATTATAAAATCATTGTCAATGCAAGCTAACATCTTTAAAACATTCGTGAGATACTTCTAAAAGTAGCCTTTGTTTATTATTGTGGGAAGTTTACCTTTAACCGACATGGAAACCATGTGATCTGTGAACAAGGAATCCGGTGTCTACCCTACACCGAAAAATGGTGCCCTACTTGGCAAGGTAGGACCATGAACTTCTAGCTTAGATATATCATCCAGCTAACGTCTATGTAAGACAACATCCTATGGTGGCACATAGTTAAGGGATGAGGTGATTGCTACTGGAAACCAAACCTCGACTAATGGGAAAACTTCAATCCAAATATGATCCTCTCGGTGCTAAGAGTAAATTCCATAGAATAGTCATTATTACATACTTGTCTTCATTATCCATAGAAGGACACGCCATATTGCCAAACCAAGCTAAGTCATATATCATCCATTGAAAGGTACAATTAAGCGACCAGTCCAAGCTAAGTTTCATTATAATAGTTTCTTAAATATTGAATCATATTTTAGTTAAGAAAACCTTTCTACCCTAAGAATTCATTATGTAAGAAAACCTTTCACATTCATGATTTCATGTGTATATGTGAAATTCTTTCACAACACAATAACAACATTGATACTTCACTCTCAAAGCATCCTCAAAACATTTACATCAATTTCGTAAGAATATGTGTAATTTCATAAACTCATCCTTCATAATTCAAATCTACATCATATCATTATGGCTTGGGAAACATGGGGTGTGCATGGGTTCATGGGGACTCATCTTAAAATTATGGAATATAACTCAATTCATGCATAATAGTTCATGAAACAATCAAATAAATAAATATTGAAAAGAACCCATGGAATCGAAATAAATCCTAACTCAATTGGGGATTTCTAACTTTGTAAATTGAAGAATTTAGGAACTCCATGGAGGAAAGGGCTCCATGGATTAATATTATGATACCTCAATGCTAAAAACATGCCTTAAATGGAGGAATTAGAGGCTTGAATTGAAACCCTCGATTGACTCCTTCTTGTTCAAGCTTTTTAGAGAGAGAAATATTTTGGAGAGGAAAACTTGTTCTTTTTTTGGGAATTTGAGAGAATGATTTGAATTGGGGAAAGTTTAGGGGTAAAGACACTTATATAAGGCTTTAGGTGTAGGGTAGAACAACATAGTATTAGGGTAGAATAATTAGGAAAAGACTCAGAAGACCTTAAGAAAATAATTGTCGGCAACCGTCAATGGCAAGGTCAACGACTTGGAGGTGATACCACAGACCGTTCTCGTTGGTCGTTGTTTGGGGTGAAAGATTGGAATTTATACCTTGAATGACAAGACCCACCCACTGACCATGGTTCCAACGATGGGTCGTAAGTCTCAGCTTTTGATCCTAGAATTTTTCTATGTCTGGGACTCACCTACAAGACTTACCTACGAGTCGTCGATTTGACGACGGACCGTCCTAGTGAACCATCGGAAAAGTATTAGAACTTGACATTATCGGAAACTTAGACAAGCTAACAATGGAGTTGAGCGTACTATGTCAGTCCATTGGCCATGGTGGCTTTGTCAGAACTGGCACAAGACCCTACAGAAAGCTGCAATCCTACATTTTTGGATTCGAGGTGTTAGAATATCTCCCCCTTGGGAACATTCGTCCTCAAATGGAATTCAAGACAGCTTACGGAAGGTAGGAACTTAATTTGATTGCCCAACATGAATGCAATTTCATAAATGCACATATCTGAGGAGGAAACATCAACTCCAGCTAAAGCATGCCGAAAAAATCATATTCATGATGTCTATATGAAACTTATACTCAAATGCACATAAACTTGTAAAAAAAAAGACTCATTTTCTCAAAATTTAAGCTTTTCATGAACATTCATAAACGAGAAATCATGGGAATATCTAAGACACATGACACCAAAAGAGTAAACCTTGAGGAGTTAAATACCTCAAGCTAGAGTAGGGGTAGAAGGAAAGATATGAGGATAACGGGACATCATATCGGCCTCGGCCTCCCAAGTAGAACCCTCAAAAAATTAATTCCTCTAAAGAACTTTTATGGAAGAAATTTCTTTATTTCTCAACTGCTTGACTTGCCGGTCTAAAATCTCAACCGGAAGTTCCTCATATGAAAGATTCTCCTTAACTCCCTAACCTTCTAAAGGAACAATAGATGTCGAATGTCTAACACATTTCTTCAACAAGGATTCATGGAAAAATGGATGCACCGATGCCAAGTCATTAGGTAATTGAAGTTCATAGGCAACCTTGTCAATTTGCCTCTGAATCTGATATGGGTTAACATATCGGGGACTAAGCTTCCCTTTCATCCCAAATCTCATTACACTTGTCGTGGGTGAAATATTCGAGTAGACCCAATAATGAACATCAAATGCAGGGTCTGTTCTTTTAACACCGGGATAGGACTTTTCTTGACTTTGAGTCGTTTCCAACCTTTCTCTAATAAGCCAAACTGTCTCCATTGCCTCATGTACCAATTAGGGGACCTATTAAATGACTTCACCAAGTTCAAACTAACCTATATGATATGTACACCTCCCACAATAAAGAGCCTCAAATGGAGCCATACAAATGCTTGAGTGATAGCTATTGTTGTATGCAAACTCAATCAGAGGCATGTGATCATCCCAATTACCACTGAAGTAAATTCGGCATGCTCTTAACATATATTCCAACATTTGAATTGTACGCTCTGCTTACTCAACGGTTTGTGAATGAAAGGTAGTACTAAGCTTAACACGAGTACGAAGACCCTTTTGGAGAGATTTTCAAAATTGAGAGGTGAATTGAGTACCATGATCGGAGATAATGGATAAAGGCACTCCATGAAACCTCATCATTTCCCACAAATACAACTGATCATAGTCCTCCACCGAATAATAGTGTCATGACCCCCGAAGGTCTTAATGTAAGGCACTTAGCATATCACAACATAAGATAATAGAAAAATAAAGAAATTTAAAACATTTTTTGATACAATCAAGGTTTCATAAAACGAAGTGAAAGTCTTTAACATTGTCTCAAACCATCAAATACATCGAAGTCTTAGGGACACAACCCATACAATAGTTCTATCATAAAAGAAAGGCATGAAAAGAAAGTATGATCAAGTCCTCGATGCTATGAGGACTCACCAAGATATCTCTTCTTGATCTACTATGAAACTAGCCACGAGGATGAAAGTCAATATCGCCGAACCCTACATTTGATAAGAATGCAGGAAAAAAGTATACATTAGTGAAATAATGTACTAAATATGATGGCTAGCATAAATCATCAACATTAACATATAAGAGGAATTAGTTAACATAAGACATATACCATAATTATAAGAGACAATAAAATAAGTCATAGGCATAAGAGACATAATAATAAGACATAGGTTATAAGCGTAAGAGAAAACAACATAGTCATAGGCATAATCAATGCAATCTAGATTAGCATAACATAAGATAAACACTTCATAAGACAACTCAAGGCAAGCTTCTGCGATGCATGGATACGACCCTATAATCCCACCCATGCTAAGCAAGTCACTTTAGGTCCTCATTCCTATTTATCATCTTTTTATCTCATCCTTAGCTTATTTCTCATAGACAAGGGAACATTCACCTTTAGTCACACATGTATTGGAAGGGCCTTTCAAGCTACAATCCAAACTAAGCATACACCATAACCATAATTCGTAAGCATGTTCATTACATAAATCATCATAACATGAGAGGAACATATCATAACTACCTTCAAAGCGTGCTTGTGTAATGCATGAATAAGACCCCATAAATCTCACCCATGCTAGGTAAAGCTTCTTGAGTAAACATAATTCATCATATTCTTGTTGTGGGAGTTAGCCTTAACCGACAAAGGCCATGTGAGCTTAACATGGAATCCGGTGTCTACCCCACACTGAAAAAGGGTTGTCCTACTTGCCTAAGGTAGAACCATAATCTTAGCTTTGGTGGATATATTAATTAAGTAACCTACGGGGGCACATAGTTTATGGGATAAGAAGTTTTCTACTAGAAACCCGAACTCAAATAAAGTAGAACGTTTTCATTTCATGAGATACATACTTTGGGAACCGGGACTCAACTAAGGTAGAAGGAACCCACTTGGAAAGCCGGACTCAACTAGTGTAAAATCTTTCATTGGAAAGCTAGACTCACCTAGCGTAAAAGCTTCCATGTCATATTCAATATCCACTAAGTGCTAAGCATTAATTCCCACGGAGTTCATATTTATGCAATAATGTTTTGACACTTAATCCAACATAACTCCTAAGATAGCTCATTAGATCATACGTGAGAATAACCTTTCACCGTCCACATCTTCATATAGATTCAATAGTTGAGAAGCCTTTCAACCTTAGAATCATCATATTGTGAGAAAACCTTTCCAATCATATCATAATCATACATAAGTGTGTACATGACAATAACCCTTTAATAACACCACAAGTAGATCATGAGCATATTCACTTTACTCCCAAAGTGTCCTTAAAGCACAGAATAAACTTTATAAAACATGCATAATATCATACCTTGCCCTTTTCAAGGATCAAAGCTCATATTGAATAAATAAATCTAGAATGACTAAATTAGACATGGATATAATCACAATTCAAGTGATCAAATTTCTACATGAATAATCTCATATACTCATAATATAGGTCATGTGGGTAAATCCCCTCTACAATAATACCATGCACAAATCAACATACATAATAGCTTCACTCTCAAACCCTTAACATTCCTAGTTCATTCATATTTAGCTTTTACCTTTAAGTCCCTAGAAATCACATTCATACTTTAAGCCTTACTCTCAGGCAATACTTCACATGGTCATCATACATGCCTAATTCTCAAGACAATATAACCACATGCTTCATTCTTAAGCAATTTGAGTCATATATCATCATATAAACTGAATCTCAACACTACTAATCATGATTCATCATATAAGCCCTAATCTAATCAATTCATGTCTACAAGCTTTACTTATGAGCAATTCATATCCAGGTACTCCAATCTCAAGCAATTCATAAAATAATTGATCAATCTTAGAAGGTCACATCTAAGCCCTCAATTTTCATTTTCATGGCATAAAACCAAACTCTATCAATTTCACCCTAGAATCTTAGATTAATCAAGAATACATGTATATTCATACTAAAAACATGTAATTACATTATAACTAATAAAAAAAACCATTATCCACTCAAATTGATCAACATACAAGAATAACCATAATATAGGAAGGAACCCTTAGTATAATTGGGGATTCATCTTCACAATTGGGGGAAAAATGGGGGCTTCATGGATAAAAGGGAAACATAAATGAATAAGCCATTATAGCTTGATTACAAATCCTACCAAGCTTGAAACAACAGAGTCTTGACCGAGCTTGACCCTCTTTTTTTTTTTGTTCTTACTCTTCCTCTTCGTCTGCCTCTTCCTCTTCCTCATCCTCATCCTCTTCGTCTTCTTCTTCTTCTTCTTCTTCTTCTTCTTCTTCTTCCTCTTCTTCCTCTTCTTCTTCTTCTTCATCATCATCATCTTCTTATTATTCTTCTTCTTCTTCTTCTAGAGAGAGGATTTTTTTAGAGGAAATTTGGTTTCTTTTAGGGGTCTTGAAGTAATAATTTGGAATGAATTAATTAAGTGTTTAAAGTCTTTTTATAGGTGGTCTAACAGAGGTTAAAACAACACCACTTAATCCTTAATAAATTCCAGAAAGTTCCATAAAGCCCCCACATAACCATTTAAAACAAGTTCACTGCCTCACACATGAGACCACTCCAACAGGCAGTAGGTGGACCCATGGGGAATGTTGGTCAAATGTGGGTTGGGGTCTGCAGGTTGTTAAGGAAGGCTTGGAAACTACGCCCCCATCCACGAGGTATGGGTCCTGCCCGTGGACACTGCCTTAGGAAAAGTCAAGGGAGGGTCTCACCCACGCTTCCCACCTACGAACATGGTTCCATCCATGAGGCGTGGATGGCCTCGTGGGTTGCACTATTTTTGGGCAGTTCTAGGGTCCTCTTCAAGGACCCATGATTGGTCCTTGGGTGTAACACCGTGTATTCTAGACAGAACAGAAATGCAAAATACTGTAGTGCAGGTGCCACAAATGGTGGCACCTACGGACCGTAGGTGGGGTCCGTGGTTGGCCACCTGCAGCTCCCTTCCCAGAACACTAGAATTTTTCAGCCAAGTCTTGACCCACACCAAGACCTACGGACTGTAGGTGGGACTAAGGTCCATGGACATGTCCGTGGTTTTGACTCCCTAGGTCCCCAGGAAAATTCAGCAAAGTCCAGAACCACCTAGGACCTACGGACTGTAGGTGGGACCATGGTCCGTGTATCAGGTCCATTGTTCAGACTCCACAGTTCCAAGCCTCTGAAGCCAGTCAATGACTGATAACAATGGACCATAGTTGGGACCACGGTCCGTGGACCTGGTCTGTCGGTTGGTCGTGACAACTTCGAAGTCATGGTTGTTTTGGTCTTTTTCCTATGCGTTGGACACCTAAACTATGCCGTTTAACCCCTAAACTACGTCGTTTTAGTCATTTTTAGCCTAATAAGTTAATTAGAACTTACCCTACTCAACTCATTCTCCAAAATTCATCCAAGTTAAATGAAAACAAGGAGAAAGAGTCGACAAATCCTCTATAAGAATGTAACAAGGTTTCCTCCAGTTCCAGCCCCGAAATCGAAAGATTTCTCCGTGAACTTCCTCAGCATGTATGTGGGATATCACGAGTGGGTTCCTTTCACCCATTAGGTTCATAGAATTCCATCAGATTATTGATTCTCTACATCATGTTAGACTTATGGTGTGTAGATATTTAGAATTCATGTTGTGATTCAGTTGTTAGACTAATCCAAATTAGATTATCATGTTTTCGTGGAATTATTGCTTAGTTCTTGCTTGAAACTCATAACCCTTGTTGTATAGATTCGTTTAGTTAATGAATTACACTTCCTAGGTCAGATTACTCAGATATACATGCCTCAGTTAAGAATGCTTCATTATCAGTACATTAATGTTGCATTTTCAGTTAGCATTTTATAATATCTAGCTATCTAGTTTAGTTGAGTTATATTGTATTTTATACATTCTATTAGGAGTAGGATTAATACCGAGTTGGACTAGGGTCAGTCACCCTCATAGTCCGAGAACTACGTGTCCCCACAGGTAAGTCCACTTAGTGGGTATTATACTTAGTGATTATGATAGTCATGGCTCTATACCCTTGGTAAGGTATATCGAGTCCTCTTAACGAGGCGTATACATCAGACTCCATATTTATCTCATGTGGTTTTATATCGATTATTAGTAGCTCCCACAAACATATTCTAGTGTATTGAACAGGTTATCAGTTACAGTTCAATATTCAGTTTCAGCATGTTATAAACTTGGACACTACATTCATTTAGTTCATATTTAGCATGTTTAGCATATTTATCATGTCAGATTGTATTATTGTTTTATCGCTTTTTTTTGTTATATATTTTATTGAACTTTATTCTATCGTGCAAGCTCGGTACCTTTCAAGTACTGACGCATACTCTATGGTAAATCTTCTCGTGATGTAGGTTTAGGTCCTCAGCATTCAGATCACGCATAGATCGGTTCCCGATATCCAGTTCAGCAACATCAATGGTGAGTCCTCATTATTCGAAGAAAAGTGACATGTTATCTTTCGATGAAGGCCAAGTATCCTCATCTCTTTCTCTTTCGATTCAATTCCGGCTGGAGGTAATAGATCCTCTCTAGTCTCTCAGTTACTCATGCATAGATTCACTCTTAATATCAAGTGCATTCAGTTATGCTTGCATTTTCACCGTATTTGCATGTCTCAGGAACTTAATTCAGTCAGATTTTAGTTTCCAGATTTATTGGTAGGGTTTGTAGCTCTTTCCCTCCATATTCATTTAGTTTATTCTACATTCAAGGAAGGTTGTTCCAAAAAGGGAGATAATGTAACACCATGTATTCTAGATAGACTAGAAATGCAGATTTCAAAAGTTGCAGGTGCCACAAATGGTGCCACATATGGACAGTAGGGTGACCCACATATTGTAGGTGGGGTCCGTGCTTGGCCACCTGCAGCTCCCTTCCCAGAACCCAGAACTTTCCAGCCAGGTCTTGACCCACGCTAGGACCTACCGAATGTAGGTGGGACCACAATACGTGGTTCAGACTCCCCATGTCCCTTATGAGTTCAAGATTTGGACTCATTTAGGGATATATTTGTATAGATTTAGTGTCCTCAAATGCTTATTTTGTGGCAATAACTGATTTAAAATTCTTGATATCCTTGTATTTGGATTGAGGAACAAAGAAAGTACACTAATTTTTAAAAAGGAACGAAACAAACTGAGAGAAAGAAGAAAAGAGATCCTGCTCATCGCCAAGTCCATTTGGCGAATCGCCGAGTGGCCTCTTGACCGCCTAAAGTCGCAGTGTTCCAAGTTCTAAAGGAGAAAATCAAGTCGGTGAGAGAATGGAGCAGTCGCCAGTTTGCCGAGTGGTTTCATGATGGAGTATTAGATAGCCCAAACTTACAAACCTGAAGGATGATGTAGGCCAAGGCAATGAGGCGATGGAATTGACCAAAGGGCGGATCACTGAATTGATCGGCGAGCCCGACTTATTGCACCAAATGGCCCTTCGCAGTATATTTTTGATGACTATAAAAACATTTTTGAACACTTAATTTAGTATCTTATCATTAGAATTTTTATCAATCTTTGAATTTTTAATTTGAACTCTAAGTATTGAAACAATTTTTTCCTTAGATTTTCGAGAATTGAAGTTTTTCACTTTTGAGAAATTGAAAGTGGGTCTTTTAGATTCTTCGATTTGGACCTTTGTAAACATGAAATCAATCTTACCCAGTTGATGGAAGTACAAGTTGGTAACGATTTTTATCTTTTTATGATATCTAGCTAAAACCCCAATTCTTGGGGTGTGATTATGTGATTATGGGCTGATTTAGTTTATGGGTATTGCTAATTGTTTGTTTAAATGTTGTTTAAAAGTGATTTCAATCATTAATTGTGGTTTAATTTAAGAGTTGTAGTTGCAAATACAGTTCTACCTTTGTGTTTTTGGCTTGCTCGAGAGAGAGGTTTAAATACCAAGATTATTGATTGATGGTCTGTGGGTATTGGGTTGTCATGGGTTGATCTCGAGAGAATGAATTATAGACTCTTTTCCACATATTCAGCTCGAGAGAGTGAATGGACTAAGGCGTAGGTTGTTCTTATTTTGCATGCTTGTCATTGTTCGAGAGAAATTGACTTGATTTGGGGTAAATTGTTTGATAGAAAGTTTACCTCCTCTATAGTCTAGCTTATTCACTAATATTCAACTATTTTCTAACAGTTGCAATTACCCATTTGTCTACATTAGTCTATAATCGAATCACATCCGAAGAACTCGTCTTATTACTGTTATCTCGTGTTATTTTCTGCTACTGTAGTTGATAATTAAAATCAAAACCCCCAATTATTTGACATTCGGGTTACATCCTGATCATTTGAGTTATGTTTCTATTCGATAATGTCTATTTCTATGACTGATTTAAGCATATTCACACTTTCCTATTGAATCATAAGCACGTACCACTCCCTGTGAGATTCGACCCCAACTCATTTACTTGGGTTATATACTGAATAGCAATCATTGACACTTAGAATCGGATAAAGTATCCTCGAAACGTTAATCAAAATTGCACCGCTGCCGGGGAGTGGTGTTGGTTAAAATTCTTTAGTTAAGTTGAATTTGGTTCTTTTTATTCATATTTGAATCTACTTACTTTTAGTTTTGGTTTTCATGTTGCTTGTTTAGAACAAAATAAAGGAGAATGTCTTGTAGCAATGGTAACCCAATGGACCACCCTCATTTGAGATTTATGATTCTCAAGCATAACATTCTAACTTTCAATCAATTAGAGGGTGAGACTATTCATGAGTTGTGGCCATGATTTAATGAACTATTGCAGTAGTGCCCAACTGATGGAATTCAAGATAAGTTGCTACTGGAATGCTACTATAGAGGTCTTGGTCCTGATAATAGATGAGTGGCTGAGAAAATTTCTCCGGTTGGTCTCACACGACTACCTTATGCAATAGCAGCCCAACTCCTTGATCATATGGCCAAGACCAACAAGGAGACTAAGAAGGACCAGGTCTTGGCTGAATTGTTGACTCAGCTAGATCTCTTGGCCAGAAAGATCATAGAATTGAAAGTACCATACTAAAATAAAGATCGGTACCTTTTTCCTCATGAGCGTAGAAAGTCCAAGAAGTACAAGGGTGGACAAGTAGAAGAGATTCTCTAAATCATTCTCCACAAAGTTGAAGAACACGACAAAGTGTTGAACGAGATAAAGGAGAATGTTTCACTGCTGAATCAGATGACTGCTTCCCATGCCATATTTATTCAACTGCTGGAGACCCGAATGGGTCATGTGTTATCTCATCTCCACCCTAGGAGTGAAGTCTGGGGACTAGCGTCGTGCCACGATGTTAACTAAGATGCTTTTTGGGAGACTACTCAAGTGTTTATCGCTATCTTTTTGTTTTAGAAATAATCGTGTGCTGATTTTGTAGGTTGAAGTACGGAATGTATTTGAAAAAAGGCAGGTTGGCGAGAAAGTGTCCAGTCGGTGATTCGCCGAAGAGGTCGGTGAGACCGACTTGGACAGTCGTTGGACTCAAGAAATCCCAAGGTTGGATTCTGTAAAACTTGGCGAGCACATGGACTACTTGGCGAATCGTGACCAGGTTGGCGATTTTGGACCCCATGTTAACTGGAGGTCCTGTAAACCTTTTCGAGGTAAGTGACCACTTGGCATGTCGCCAAGTGGTTCGGCGAGCAAAATTAACGTTGCCGAATGGGCAAGAACTGGATGGTTTTAAAGGCCAAAGGTTCTAAAGTTCAAAATCTTTCACATTCCATAACTTTTCAACTTCCCAAGTTCACACCTGCACTTTATTTTCCTATATTTTCTTGTTTTTACCGCATACGAGTTGTCAATGTTGTGTTTGGAGTTAGATATCTTTGCCGCCTAGCTTTTCAAAATAGTTATTCGGCAGAAAAAGTTGGTTTTCCAAAACCCGAACTCGTATTTAGCGATTTTTACTCATTTGCAATTGATTTTATCTTAGTGATGTGTGTTGGGCCTCTATGCTCTGTAAATGTGTGCTTATATGCTTGTTTTGAATTCGTATCTCGCCTAAAATGCCAATATTGTTCATTTCCTAAAACTTCGTGCTTAAAATTGGTCTAAATTTGTTGGGTGGTGCTAATTTGTTGTTGGGTCTAGTCGGGTATATTCTAAGTAGGTCACATTTGTGCCAAATGATGTGCTTTTCCTAATGATGGTGTGGTTGATGTCATTCATAAGGGCTAAAGTCATCAAATGGCCAAATTTGGCCAAACTGGGAGAAGTCTAAGTATCCCGGGGGCATGGGAGAAGCACAACTAAATAATGTTCAACAAGTCATCTCATTGATCCTATATAAAATTCTTACTCAATGCATTTCAACGTTAGGAAAATTAATCATCCAACTTTATTTCCCTTCAAAACACAAGTTTTCATGAACATGCATAACATAAGGAAATCATGGAAACATCTATAACACACATGATGTCACATAAAGAACAATTCATGAGGAACTCATCATCTTAATGCTAAAGGAGGAATACAAGGAAAAAGGATGAGGATATCGGGAAGTCTTATTGGCCCTTGGCCTCCCAAGTAGCACCCTCAGCAAGAACCCTCACTTAAAGACCACTCCTTAACACTTTCATGGAATCAACTTCCTTACTGTTCTATTTCATAACTTGCCGGTCCAAGATCCCTACCGGTATTTCTATATTAGAGAAATTCTCAATAACTACCAACTCTTCTTAAGGAATTTATGAATGTCATATCTCCAAAACCCTTCTATATCCTAGAGACATGGAAAATCGGATACGTTACAACTCATTACACAACTCTAGTTCGCAAGCAACCTTACCAACTCCATTCAAGATCTCATATGAGCCCACAAAACCGGGAGTAAACTTCCCAAATTCAATACACCTCTCAAGGTGAGAATTCCAAGCCAACCCATATCATGAACATCAAGAACTATCAACTCACCAATGAGAGTTTGCCTATAGGGACTCTTCTAAGCATTATTTTTTTCAATTCTAAGGTCAGAGCACGTCATCACTAAGATTTCACATCCACCACACAAGATGATTATCAACCATGGTGAATTACACTTCTACCCTTTTTAGAGGAGTCTACTTACTCAACCTATCTAGGCATTGTTTAAACACACTATTCATCAAATCTGTCGACGTACCCCAAAACTTGTCATGACTAAGTCAGGTTTTACCATAAAATACACATAACTATAATGCAACCCATTTATACCAAAGAAAACATCAAGCTATGTCATACCAAGTCTATCAAGTTACAAAAAACAAGCAACACCAGAATTTAAATAAACATATAACAGAAATCGGGAGTAACATTCGGAGGACTCTTTTTGTTCACCTCTAGCTTGGAAAACATAGAACCTAATTTTCTTTGGAGCATCCATACCCGAATCACTAGGAGCAACTTGCTTACCCTCTCTTCACCTAGCGATAAGTACCGAGCAATCTCTCATTTTGTGACCACTCTACCAGAACCATAACAACCCCCAATACCGGCTAAACTTCTACCCTTATGTCTTTTTCTACATCTAGCACAAGTAGAAAATAGGGGTCTACTATTGTTTCCTTGAGACTTAGGGTTGAACACCCTTTCCGGGTTATATATTGGGGAAATCCTAGAAAGGACCTTGTCCGGAGAACCTTTCAAGAGAAGAATTCTCATCATCAATCCTAAACCTCTTCTTCTCCCTAAACCTTTCTTCAAGTTTCTCTTCTTCAATTTGTTGAGCATAAATCATAAGGCGAGAAATATTCATATGATGATCAAGCATGGACGTACGGCATTCTTTTACTACTAAATCAGACACTCCCTACAAAAACTTACTCATTCCCGACCAAGGATCGGACACTAGAATTGGAGTATTCTTAGACATGTGGTTGAACCTCAATGCATATTCCTTAACACTCACATCAACTTGTCTAAGGCTAATGAACTCAAGCACTAAATTTTCTCTCATATCTAAAGGGAAGAACCTATCTAGAAAAGCACTCCTGAACCTTTCCCACTCTATGGGACCCATTCCTACTGGTCTAGTCTTTTTCCATTGATTAAACAAAACTTGAGAAACCCCTTTTTAGTTTGTAAGCGACTAATTCCGCCTTCCCTATTGGAGTTACTCCAACAAAGTCCAACACCCTAGAGACCTCTTCTACAAACTCTAGAGGATCTTCCTCTATCTTTGACCAAAAAAATTTTAGAGTTTCTATCCCGGCCTTAGTCAACAGTTGAAAACCAAACCAAAGCTTCTCATTAGTCACATTAACAGCCAAATGGTAAATTAGAGCATGCGGAGGAGCTTGGAGAGAAACTTCTTGATCCACATTATCCTTCTCATTCCTTTTAACGTTAGCAGTTGTAGTGGCCATATCCTGAATACCATCCGGCATAAATTAGGAAAAAGACCTAATAGAGTTAAACTCTATGGCACAACTTAGAGAATGAAGAAGTGAAATTTACTAAACATCCAATAACCTTCTATTAAAAATTATGGTGTGCTTCAGATTTATGAACAAGACTTTACTAGATGTACTTCGAGACATACTACAACAATTGTAAACCTTGTGCTCTGATTACCAAGTTTGTCACGACCCAGAGGTACCACCTAGATCTAACATGGCACATAGAACCCCGAAGGACTCAATGTAAGCAACTTAGTATATCAAAACATAATATAATAGAAAAGTAAGGAAATTTAAAACATTTTTCAATACAATACAAGGTTTCATAAAACAAAGCGCAGGTCTTTAAAATTGTCTCAAACCATCTAATACATGGAAGTCTTAGGGACACAACCCATATGATTGTTCTATCATAAAATAAAGACATGAAAGGAAAGCGTGATCAAGTCCTCGATGCAAGGAAGACTCACCAAAACTTCTCTTCTTGATCTACTATGAACCTAGCCATGAGGATGGAAGTTAATATCGTCGAACATTACATTTGATAAGAATGTAGGCAAAAGTATGTGTTAGTACAATAATGTACTAAATATAATGTCTAGTATAAATCATCAACATAAGCATATAAGAGGAATTAGTCAACACATGATAAATACCATAATCATAAGAGACAGTAACATAAGTCATAGGCATACATCATAATAAGACATACCCTATAAGCATTAGAAATAAAAACATAGTCATATGCATAAACAATGCAATCTATTTTAACATAACCTAAGAGAAACACTCCATTAGCCACCTAAAGGAAAGATTGTGCAATGCATCGATAAGACCCCATAATACCACCAATTCTAAGCAAGTCCCTTTAGGTCCTTCATTCATATTTATCATCTTTTGATCTCATGCTTAGCTTATTTCTCATATATAAGGAACATTCACCTTTAGTCACACATGTATTGGAAGGGACTTTCAAACTACAATCCAAACTAAGCATACACCATAAGCATAAGTCATAAGTATGCTGATTACATAGATCATCATAACATAAAAAAAACATATCATAACTACCCTCAAATCATACTTGTTCAATGCATGAATAAGAACCCATAAATCTCACCCATGCTAACTAAAGCTTCTTGAGTAACCATAATTCATATTTCATATTCTTGTTGTGGGAATTAGCCTTAACTTACATAGACAATGTGAGCTTAACATGGAATCCGGTGTCTACCCCACCCTGAAAAGGGGCTGTCATACTTGCCTAAAGTATAACCATACTCTTAGCTTAGGTGGATCCAATAGCTAAGTAACTTTTGATGACTCAACAAATTGGACTCATTTAGGGCTTTATTTTGATAGAAATAGTATCATTGAATGCTTATTTTGTCTCAATATCTGATGAAAACTCTTAAGTTTCAGGTATTTGATGTTTTCGTGGAAGCATGGATACTTAGGCGCAAAAAAGGAACAAAGAGGCTGAAAAGAACAAAGAAGCTGAAGCATGAGCATCACCAAGAACCTTTGGTGATTCCCGAAAGGACAAACTCCGCCCTCTGTTCCAGTATGCGAAACCCTGAAGGAAGAGGATAAAAAAGGCGATGAAAGGAGAAGTCAGCGCTATGCTGAATAGTTTCGCGAAGCAGTACTATACCGCCCAATGGTCCAGAACGTGAAGATGTTGTAGGAAACCATTCAACAGCGATGAGGCAGAAGAAGGGCGAGTCGTTGAGTCATTCAGCAGACTCAACTAACCTCACCGAACTGTCCGCCTGCACTAATTCAGATGGCTATAAATACTAAAATTTTATTAATTTTAGAAATTCTGAACCATTATTATTATTTTCAGAATAGAATAGTACATTTTGAGGTATTTTCTCTCATGTTTGGAGAGGTTTTTGTGGGAGACTTGAAGAGAGAAAGATTTCGTCTTCCCCAAGCTGGAAGTGGGTCTTCTGCATTCTTCTTCCTTTGCTTCAATCAAGGTTTAATTTATTAAACCCATTTGATTTTATTATCATTTTAGATGTATTTTGTTATTTTTTTATGTGAAACAAAAACCCCCATTCTTGGGGTGCGATTTAGCAAATATGTGTTGATATTGTTGTTGGGTCTTGCTTGCTGATAGGGTAGATGTATTTTAATGGCGATTTCACCTAGTGGTTGTGGTTTAGTTTAATGGGTTTGTAGTTGCAAATAAAAAACCACCCATGTGTTTTTGGCTTGCCCGAGAGGGAGGTCACGAAACCAAGACCACTAGCCTAATGACCTTAGTAGTGGGGAGACATGAGGTGTAGCGCGAGAGGGTGAGACCTAGTCCCATATCCTAACGCTCAACTCGAGAGAGTGAGTGGGGTAAGGCGTAGGCTGGTCTTCATGCGGCAAATGAGTGTCCGAGAGGAACCCATTTGAAATAGGGTAAGTTGCCCGAGAGGGAACTTATTTTCATCTTAATCTTAACCTAGTCACTATTATCTTGCAAATTTCCTATTGAGAGCATGTACCCAACAATTTATCTCAACTTATATTGCGGTCACACCCCTAGAACATTTCCCCATACTTGATTTTCTTGTTATTTTAGTTATTCTTACTACTTGTGACAAAAACCCCAATTGATATTTGACACTTTATTGTCACCCCCTTTAATTTAGCATGTTTTTATTCATTAATGTCTTTAGCTACGACTAGTTAGAGCTAAATTTTATTTTTCTATCAATTCTCAAAACCACTCCCTTGGGGTACGACCCCAACCTTTAGTTGGGTTACTATACTATTGACGAGCGTAGACACTCATACCGCAGGTTAGTGTCGTTGGTAACGATAAGCTTTAAAATGGCGCCGCTGCCGGGTAGTGGTGTTATTTGAGAATTTTTAGATTAGTAGAATCTTTTTTCCTCTTAATCGTAATTTACTAACTGAATTTTTAGTTATGTTTTGTGATTTGTCGGAATCTAAACAAGGGAAAGCAAGAAATATTTGGGAGTTAATGGAGTTTCCTCCATTAGAGGTAATGATGTATCGGGATCGTTTCCTAACCTTCAACCAATTGGAGGATGAGCAGATCCATGAGACATGGGCAAGATTCAATGAACTGCTAACCCAATGCCCCACTCATGGACTTCCCAGTACAATCCTCACTGATTGCTTCTACCGAAGTCTTGGCCCTCGAAGTAAGATGTTGGTACACCAATTCCTTCCTGGCGGATCATTAAAGAACCCATATATAATAACAGTCAAATTGCTTGACAATATGGCTAAAATGAGCCAAGAGGTTGAAAAGGATCTCTTGAGGACCAGACTAATGACCCAAATGGATGAGTTAAAAAGAAATATGGTGAAGGTCGAAGCTCATTGCAAAAGGAAGGATAAATACAATCCCCCTCATAATAAAAGAAACAATGAGAACAAGGATATCAAGCGCATTGAAGGAATGCTCTCAACAGTTCTCCACAAGGTGACTGAGCAAGACAAATAGCTCAAGGGATTGAAAGAGGATATCGAAGGAATGAAATGAATTATTTGGTCTCATTCCAAAGCTTTTCCAACAGCTCGAGGACCTGATGAGCCATGCGTTGGCTCAACTCCATCGGCAGAAAAATATGGGGTGGCCTAATGAGGACCTGGCTAACCCCAACAACAAATCTTACGCAAAGATTTCTGTCGTGCCATGAAATTAAAGAAGGTTCTTCTTGGTAGGCAACCCAAGGTCTTAAACGTTTAAGATTTTACTTTTATGATTGAAGTTGTGTTGTGTTGAAGGTTAAAACGAAGAAACTATGGAAAATTTCAGGATGGCAAGCAGAAATTCCATTCCTTGAGTGGCCAAAATAGGTCTGCGAGCCTGACTGGATCCGCCGTTTGGCTCAATACAAGAGTTATACAGAACCTGTAAAACTCAGCAGACTCAAAAAGCAACTCGATGCATCACTAACAAGTTTGGCGATCTCGATGCAGACCGTCGAATTTACCCCCTGAATATTGAAGTTTTCAGAAGAAAGGGTTGGATAAATGACCACTCGGTGAGTGGTTTGGCAAGTGTGACTAATGTCGCCAAATGGACACAAATTGAACAGCGTATTATGCCATCTGGCATACTTTTTCATTCTTTCACACTTTCAAACTCCATAACTTCACACCAAGGTAGTAATTTACATTCTATCACCTTAAAGTAGTAATTTAGTCACCGATTAGCCCTTGAAACTCAGATTTTCTTTGTCGCCTAACATTACAATTTTGTTTACTCAGCAAGAAGGTTAGTTTCTAAAAAAAACCATTCCCTTTTGAATAGTTCAACCTCATCTACAATCTAAGAGTCCATTGATGTGTGTTAGATCTCTCTGATATGAGTAAAAGTTTTCGAGTACCGGCTTCTAATTTGTAAAATGGAGCCTATTTTCTTTTACTGCTCAATGTATTCTTTTTGCTTTTCTTACCTAGAATCTAAATGTGAAAACTATGCATAATGGGTGTTGACCATGAATTGGTGCTATGGATTTGGGCTAAAATTCATTAATGCATGGATTAATTTTCCTTTCGAGGTTTGTATGATCGATTTTGAAAAGTTAGTTGAATCTCTGGGACGTTATGTTAGTTAGTCAGTGCGTTAGGTTGAGCTCGCTGAATCACTCACGAATTGGCCTACTAGCCATAAATAGCCTTTAATTTCATATCAAAGGCATTGTGGGCTCTATAAATTTGGGCAGACATATTCATGATCGCGCAAGAGATTCGGCGATTTGCTGATTAGATTGGCGATTCTGTCTGCATTTCTGTGCTACAATGTAATTACTGACTAATCTCACTAATGTTTTGTAGATATGGCCACACGATCAACTAGAGGAAAGGAAAAGGGAATTGTGATCAGTGAAAACGCACCTCCACCCAGGGGCAAGGCTACCACAACTGCAAAAAGCAAGGGGAAAGGAAAAACCTCCGAATTATTCGATGCATGCTTTGAAAGCACATGCTTCTACACCACCTAGCAACCCACATATAACAGTGAAAGTGCATTGTATAACGAATATTACTAGACAGAGGCAAGGAGGGCTGAGTTACGATCCAAAAGGATACATGATCCATATCTGATAAAAGATAGTCAATCCACCACTCCAATTCCTCCAGCTCCAGGGCAAGAATTAGTGCTGGCACATCCAGTACAAGGTCGCAAACATGGATCAATGAATAGATCAAAGGCAGATGGTCTTAGAAAGATCATTGAGGATAAATAACATTCCATAGATGGGGTTATTGATAGGTATCTAGAAGTGATCAAGTGCCTGAAATACCAAATATACCAAATTTTCATCAGACATCGCGGATCTTACATACCAAGCTGGGTTAGAGAGTTCTACGATGCATACAGTGCATTAGTACCTCACCGGAAAAGGCTACCCTTATCTTTTAAAAGCAATTGACCACATGGTTGACAGAGAAAGGAAGGTAGCCTGTGACAGTGAGATTATCAACATAGCTTTGGGAATGTCAGCTAAGATTAATGACCACTGCCATCACTTAATCAGGACACATAAGCTGGATGCAATGAAAAAGTGGCTAGCTTCGCTATTCTCAAATGATAATGCTCCGACATGGTTAGCAGAACGAGTTCTAATTGAGAAGTAAAATCTGCACATAGCTGCACGATACTGGTTCGGATTCATCAGCAGCACAGTTATGCCATCGCATAATGAATAAATCCTACATCATGCTAAGGCAGCTTGTCTTGGATGCATCACGGAGAAACCAGGATAAATCTTGGGAAGATCATTTCCTCTAAAATCCATATGTGTGCAAAGTAGGGCCAAACAACTCTCCCTTTCTCGATATTAATCACTGAATTATGTAATAGAGTTCAGGTGCCTGGAGATGCAACAAAGGATGTGGAATTGGCTGCCACCGCCTTTATGAGTATTCGAGAGATTGAAGCAGAATATCTTATAGACCTGGCAGAAAACAGACAGAAGGAAGTTGTGGCCACTAGATCTATACCTGCAGAGGCATCTTTGCCTACTACGGTCCCTGGACCTTCAACTAATGTTGCCCCCTGTGAACCAATAACTCAGGCATGCTTGATTGGAATGGGACATAGAAATATCCATTCAAGGCATGATTCAGGCAACCCTCGACAATGTTGTGCGACCACTGAAAACTATTATTGATGCTCTAGAGGCCAGGATTTTAGTGTGTGAGCATGATCAAAGAGCCACAGAGGATATAACAGCCGTAAAGGCCACCATTGCAGAGCTGAAGAAAGATGTGGATTACCTAAAGTCCACTGATATATCCATGATCTTTGGAACAATGGATGTTCTAGAGGTACTCGAAAAACCTTAGACTGCCGCAGGACATGGAAATGGAATGAAGCATATAGTTGATCCTGAATGAGAGGCAGAAACTGACGAAGAGATATTTGAGGAAGCTACAGTAGACTACATAATCGAGACTGAAAAAATTATGATAAATGCTATTGTGCAAGAATTTTTTGCACAAATTTAGCCACCCCTCGTGAGTAGAATGTGGTCATTCTTTTGCAACAATTTGAGTCTCGGTTTCGATCAATACCGATGAGTTGAATAGTGCTCCCAATTGAATGAACAGTAGTGTACGGCTACAGTGAGGCCAAATGAAGTTGCCTAGACAATATGTGAACTCTTTGCATCTCGTTGTAATTAGCCATTTATCGAATTGATTCTCTTGTAATGAAGATTGCACCCTAGCGAAAGTATGTAGTCTTGTTTGACTTAAGTGTCGATGTGTTGTGCGATTAGCTTTCTTTCAATCTTGCTTGAATAAACCAAGAATTTTCCCTGTTAGTTTGATTGATTTAGAAAGGTGTCCTCTTGAAATGATCTTACGCAACTTTAAAGAGTGTGAGCCAAATTTGACATATACCTCTTTTGTGGCCTACCTGTGAGCGTATGAAACTCTTTTGAACAACCTTTGAGCCTTACCTTTCATTGGAAGAACCTTGATGTACCCTAGACCTTATTTGACCCACTACCTACAATCCTCTTGAGTTGTGGTTTAGCTAATGGCCAACTTAGGCTTTAGCCTAAGTTGGGGGTGTGGTGCAAAGGAAAAGGAGAAGTCAAGAAATGCAAGAAAAGTCCCCCTTAACCCATGCTATTGCATAAAAATGGAACCCGTCAAATTCAATTTTAAAAAATGTGGAATAAAGTACGAAGGGAATCTGATTTCAAACAATCCATGGAGGAGAATAAAAAGGTGACTTAGAAGCACTACAAAAGGAATCGATAAAGGAAAATAAGGGAATTCCTTAAGAATGCCTCAAATCACGAGGAAAAAGTCACTGAGCCTAAATGACCATAATTTTGCACTAAGCCCCATTACAAGCCTTAGTAAACCCTTTTTGATCTTGAGTAAGCCGAATCAAAAATCGATTGGAAAATAAGGGCAAACCTATAGGTGAAAATATGCATTGTGTTCCTCTTTTTTTCAGTGTGAGTGTTGCATTTGATTCCTGATCTTGAATTGATTAACCTCTGTGTGTGAATATGGAATCAGTCTTCATGTGAAGGAATTTAGATACTTTTTGTTGAGCTTGGACTGACACCAGTAGCATGTATTGCGAGCATGACAATCTTTGGTAATGGTGTGTCACAACTTGAATCTTTGATCACACAATTGATCCTTGCATACGTAAATTGAGTCTTGTTGTGTGCACTCATGATTGAGTCTTGTGTAGCACTGCTTGAGACACCTTTTTTTAAATGGCTGAACTCAAGTTTGTTTGAGGACAAGCAAAATTTTAAGTTGAGGGTGTTGATGAGTCCGCAAATCGGACTCATTTAGGGCTTTATTTTGATAGAAATAGTGTCCTCGAATGCTTATTTTTTCTCTATATCTGACGAAAACTCTTACGTTTTAGGTATTTGAAGTTTTAGTGGAAGTATGGACACTTAGACACAAAAAAGGAACAAAAAGGCTGAAAAGAACGAAGAAGCTGAAGCATGAGCATCGCCAAGAACCTTTGGCGATTCACCGAAAGGACAGACTCCGCCCTTTGTTCCAGTATGCGAAGCCCTAAAGGAAGAGGATTAGAAAGGCAATGAATGGAGTAGTCGGGGCTTCACCGAATAGTTTCGTGAAGTGGTACTATACCGCCCAATGGTCAAGAATGTGAAATGATGTAGGCAAGCACTCAACGGTGATGAGACAAAAGAAGGGCGAGCCGCCGAGTCATTCAGCGGACTCGACTAACCTCGCCGAATTATCCGCCTACACTAATATCTGATGGCTATAAATACAAAACTCCTTATTAATTTTAGAAGTTCCGAACCATTATTATTAATTTCAGAGGAGAATAGTACATTTTGAGATATTTTCTCTCAAGATTTAAGAGGGTTTTATAGGAGACTTGAAGAGAGAAGGATTTCATCTTCCCTAAGTTGGAAGTGGGTCTTCTAAATTCTTATTCCTTTGCTTAAATCGAGGTTTAATTTCTTATACCCATTTGATTTTATTATCATTTTAGGTGTATTTTGTTATTTCTTGATGTGTGGCTAAAAACCCCCATTCTTGGGGTGTGATTTAGCAAACATGTGTTGATATTGTTGGGTCTTGCTTACTGATAGGGTAGATGTATTTTAATGGTGATTTCACCTAGTGGTTGTGATTTAATTTAATGGGTTCGTAGTTGGAAATACAAAACCACCCATGTGTTTTCGGCTTGCCCAAGAAGGAGGTCGCGAAACTAAAACCACTAGACTGATGGCCTAGGGAGTGGGTCGACATGAGGTTCACCCCGAGTGGGTGAGCCCTAGTCCCATATCCTAATATTCAGCTAGAGAGAGTGAGTGGGGTAAAGCGTAGGCTGGTCTTCATGCGGAAAATGGGTGTCCGAGAGGAACCCATTAGAAATGGGGTAAGTTGCCCGAGAGGGAACTTATTTCCATCTAAAGCAGCGTCTAGTCACTATTATCTTGCAAATTTCCTATTGAAAGCATGTAACCAACGATTTATCTCAACTTGTATTGCGGTCACACCCCAACAACATTTCCCCATACTTAATTTTCTTGTTATTTTTGTTCTTTTTACTATTTCTGACAAAACCCCCAATTGATATTTGACACTTTCTGTCACCCCATTTAATTTACCATGTATTTGTTCATTAATGTCTTTAGCTACGACTAGTTAGAGCTAAATTTTATTTTTTTGTCAATTCTCAAAACCACTCCCTTGGGACACGACCCCACCCTTTAATTGGGTTACTATACTATCGACGATCGTAGACACTCATACCGTAGGTTAGTGTCGTTGGTCACGATAAGCATCAACATACAGGGGCACGCAATTTATGGGTTAAGGAGATTTCTACTAGAAACTCGAAGCCAACAAAGGTAAAAGGTTTCCATCTCATGAGATACATACTTTGGGAACCCGGACTCAACTAAGCTAGAAGGAACCCACATGGAAAGCCAGACTCAACTACTGTAAAAGGTTTCATTCGGAAGCTAGACTCAACTAGCGTAAAAACTTCCATCTCATATTTAATATCCACTCAGTGCTAAGCATTAATACCCATGGAGTTCATGTTAAGTCATGACTTAAGTTCATATTTATGGAAGAATGTTTTGATACTCAATCCCACATAACTCCTAGTTAGCTCATTAGAACATGCGTGAGAATAACTTTTCACAGTCCATGTCTTTATATAGATTCAATAGGTGAGAACGCCTTCCAACCTTAGAATCATCATATTTTGAGAAAATCTTTCACATCATATCATAATCATACATAAGTGTGTACATGAGAATAACCCTTCAACAACACCACAACTAGATCATCAATATATTCACTTTACTCTCAAAGTGTCCTTAAAATATATACTAAATTTCATAAAACATGCATAATATCATATCATGCCCTTTTCAAGGATCAAAGCTCATATTGAATCAACACATCTGTAATGACTACAATAGAAATGGATATAATCATAATTCATGTAATCAAATCACTACATGCATAATCTCATATACTCATAGTATGGGTTATATGGGTAAAGTACCTCCACAATAATACCATATACAAATCAACATACATAATAGCTTCACTCTCAGAGCCTTAACATTCCTAGTTCATTCATATTTAGCTTTTACCCTCAAGGTCCTAGAAATCACATTCATACTACACGCCTTACTCTAAAGAAATACTTCACATTGTCATAATGCATGCCTAATTCTCAAGAAAATCTAAGCACATGTTTCATTCTTAAGGAATTCTAGTCATGTATCATCATGTGAACTCAATCTCAACACTACTAATCATGATTCATCATGTAAGCCCTAATCTAATCAATTCTTGTCTACTAGATTTATGTATAAAAAATTTATATCTAGGTGCTCTAATCTCAAGCAATTCATAAAATAATTCATCAATCTTAGAAGGTCGCATCTAAGCCCTCAATTTCCGTTTTCATGGCATAAAACAAAACTATATTAATTTCACCCTAGACTCTTAGATTAGTCAAGAATACATGTATGGTATACTAAAAACATGTAATTACATCTTAAACAATCATAAACAACCCTTATCCACTCAATTGGATCAACATATCGCAATACCCACCATATAGGAATGAACCCTAACTAGAATTAGGGATTCGTCTTCACTATTGGTGGAAACATTAGTGCTTCATGGTTGAAAGGGATCTATGAATGAATAACCCATCATACCTTGATTAAAAACCCTACCAATATTGAAACAATGGAGTCTTGACCTAGCTTGCCACTCTTCTTCTTCTTCTTGATTCTAGAGACGGGATTTTTGAGAGGGAATTGGGTTTCTTTTGGGGGTCTTGAAGTAATGATTTGGATTGACTTAATTAAGGGTCTATGTCTTTATATAGGTGATTTAAATGAGGTTAAAACCATAGCACTTAATTTTTAATAAATTCAGGAAAGTTACATAAAGCCCCCAATTAACCGTTTAAAACAAGTTCACTGCCACTTACGAGACCACACCCACGGGCCGTGAGTGGACCCACGGGGCGTAATGGTCAAAAGTGGGTTGGAGTCTGCAAGTTGGCAACGTAGGCTTGTCACCTACATCCCCATACATGAAGTGTGGAACCATCCACGAGGCGTTGGTCCAGGCCCATGGACACTGCCTTACGCAAATTCAAGGGAAGGGCTCACCCATGCTGCCCACCTACGGGCGTGGTTCCATCCATGGGGCGTTGATGACCTCGTGGGTGGTACTATTTTTGGGGAGTTTTAAGGTCCTCCTCAAGTACCTATGATTGGTCCTTGCGGGGTCGTACCTTGATGTTCTAATACGAAACCTTTCATTTTAAGTACAGGGAGTTATATTCATGACTCTAAACCTCAGGTTATACTCTAGTGTAGCCTACTAATTTCAAAGGTGTTACAATATCTCCTCATTTGGAACATTCTTCATCAAATGACGATCTAGAAACCTTACAGAAGTAAAAACTCAAGACTAGCAGCTCATCATGAATGCAACATCAACATAATACATAATTCGAAGGAGGTAACATAGAATCCATCTCAAACATACTCAATGAACCACAAGGAAGTAGGAACTACATCTAATAACCTATTATGGATGAAACCTCAACATTTCTCATATCCATAGGAGGAACTACCTTCTCAAACTAAAACCATGCTGAAAACAATATCATGAAGCCCTTTAGAAACGTATTTTCAAAAAGCACAAATAAAGCATGTTCAACAAGTCATCTCATGGAGCGTATATGAAATTCTTACTCAATGCATTTCAACATGAGGAAAATTAATCGTGCAACTTTATTTCATTTCAAAACACAAGTTTTCATGAACATGCATAACGTAAGGAAATCATGGAAACGTCGATAACTCACATGACTTCACATAAAGAACAATTCATGAGGAACTCATCATCTTAATGATAAAGGAGAAATAAAAGGAAAAATGATGAGGATATCGGGACTTCTTATTGTCCCTTGGCCTCCCAAGTAGCACCCTCACCTAAAACCCTCACTCAAATACCACTCCTTAACACTTTCATGGAAAAGCTTCCTTACCTTTCTATTTTGTAACTTGACGGTCCAAGATCCTTACCGGTATTTCTAAATTAGAGAAATTCTCATTAACTCCAAATTTTCTTAAGGAATTTATGAATGTCGGATCTCTAGCACCCTTCTATATCCTAGAGACATGGAAAACATGACACACCGCTGCCACTCATTACGCAACTGTAGTTCACAAGAAACCTTATAACATCCGCTCAAGATCTAATATGAGCCTACAAAACCGGGACTAAGCTTTCCAAACTCACGACCCCTATCAAGATGAGAATTCCAAGCCAACTGTCACGACCCGGGAGCACCCCTAAGTCGTAACAAGGCGTACTCGACCCCGAAGGGGTCTTATACAAGCCACATAGTCATTCATTGCATTCAATAATGAAAATAGTGCGGAATAATAAAAAAAAACTTATTTA